>CM035094.1:55084816-55287316 GCA_020205505.1 Panax japonicus | reverse complement strand
TCAAATTCAAACAAATGTTCGTCTAGCTAGAATAATTTGCTAAGACATTTCTCAGTGTAATTTGACAATAAACAGGAATTATCTGTACTGTCAATTTTAACTTCTACATACATGAATATCCAGCAATAGTAATTCTACGAATATATATTTTCTAATTCAATAATTTAAGTTCAACAATAAATCCCTGGACGTGGTATAATTAGCAATAATTATCCACCAATAATGATTGAATGAAATAACTCAAGGTTGAGTTAGGAAACTTGCCTCTTCCACTGATTACAGCTACACAAAATACTTATCTGATTTCGAAAGACCTATAACCAATAATATCGGTCTAATAATTAGCACAATAATTCATATAACACACAATACTGTAATTCACAGTCAAACTTCTCCTAGATATATTACCACATAGCCACAACCGTGTTTATAACCTATATAAACACTTAACAAGTCAAACTAATTCAGTCTGGTTAGACTTCAGTCCCTTCTCGGTGTTCTGGTCACCCTATCCGACAATTAACACAGTAATCTGTCAATTACACTTGGTCTCTAAGCTTCAATATTAATTTAGATAAGTTAATTATCATTAATAATATTTTTCAGAAGCTTTTAATAATTATCAAGCAATTATTATAATTTATAATAATTTTTTAAATATCAGAATCATTTTTAAATGATTTAATTATCAAATAATCTTACCATTATTAATATTTAATAATATCAAAATGTTAATAACATACATTCCAAAATATTAAAGTTATCATCAATAACTTAAAATAAATCATCAATATTCTAATTAAATGATTTTTAAAATAATTAAAATCATTTTTAAATCATCACCATTAATATATAAATATTAATGAAATTATTATCCAAATATTAAAAGTCATTAATTATAACTTAAAATATTCTTAAACCATTTTTATCATTTTTAAATGATTTTTAAATCAATAAAATCATTTTTAATTCATTTATGTAATATAATAATTAAATAAATCAAACATCATTAATATTAATTTATTAATGAAAATTCTCCAAAATATTGAAAATTATATTTTATAATTTAAAATATTTTCTAACACTTTATTCTCAATTAAAATGATTTTTAAATCATTAAAATTATTTTTATCTTATTTATTTAATTTAATAATCAAATAAATCTAATATCATTAATATTAAACTATTAATGAAAATTCTCCAAAAATATTTAAAGTTACATTTTATAACTCAAAATATTTTTAAATACATTATTCTTATTTAAAATGATTTTTCATAATATTAAATCATTTTTCTCTAATTTATTTAATACACTAATTAAATAAATTAAATACCTTTAATATTTAAATAATTATAAATATTAAAGAAAAATATTCCAATTGGTCAAAAATTATTTTTCATAATTTAAAATAATTTTTAAAATCATTTTTGGTAATTTTTATAATTTATTTCTTATTTTTAATTATTTTCCTAAAAAAACAGAAAATAAAACTAATTAAACCGTCGCTAAATCGCTAAAGGGCTTTAGCGACAAAAAGCGTTTCTGTTGGTGTTCTTGAGCTTAAGAACACTGACAGCTCCATGATCAAGGCTGCTCGTTTGACCAGCCATTATTCTCAGTGTATTAATGTTCTAGGCCAACTTAAACCTCACTCGTGTAGTACTCATGTAACACTACAACATCCAACAAGAACTTTGGTCAAACAATAACACACTAAAAAGATCTGGACTCTCAAAGTCCATGTCAGACCGTACCTGGGTTTTCTGGGCAAACCCAGAAACCTAGGCAGCTCGACTTGCCACTTTCCAGCCTAAATTAATCTAGGTTCTGATCTTGATTCAAGCTATCTTAATGATCAAATATATACTCCTTATGTCAAGGAACAACACTAAAGCCGAAAATCACTTTATTATCAACAGAATAACCATGAATCACACGGTCAAAGTATGTCAGACGGCTTGTTCTTAGAATCTGGAAATTCCCAGAAAATTCCAGTCGTGACCAAATGGACTAGTTTGACCATTTGTTACGATCAATCTATTGATTGTTTTAATGTTCTATAAGCATGAATCTATAGTAAAATTAACAAGATACAAGATGTATCAAATAAAAACATCAAAAAACAATCAAATATGTCAGATACGGCCTTGCAAAACGTTGTCAGGCGCTGTTCAAGCACTTCTGGGTTGCCCAGATTCGGCTCGGTCAACGTCGGTCAACGATGTTTGACCTTAAATAACTTGCAATCTACACATCATTTAGTTGTACTACCACTTGCAGATTAAAGCCTGCAAACCAGACTACAAATAACAACTATTACAACACTAAAATCAAAAACGAGCAACGATTTATGGCTCCTGACATTAGCTTGTCAGACCATAATCAAGCTCTTGGACAGTTTTTTAAAAACTCCATTTTTTAATGTTTTGATGCTATGGATCCATGATGGAGCAACATAGATCAACTAAAAACACTCTATAACACTTTCTTAAACACTTAAACACAAATTCTTTCTTAGTACACAAGATCTATGATTGGTTTAGGTTTATACCTTTTCTTGAGGATGCTTTGATCTTGGCTCTAACAATCTGATCTAGATGTTATAAGGGGTTAAAAAATGACTGAAACACTTGAAGAATTCGGAGGTTAGGTGAGAGAGAGAGTTGGTGAAATAAAATTTATAAAATGGCTAGATTTTTATGATTTTCTCTCTCTCTAAATCTCTTATATAATACTTGTCAAGTTGCTAGATCTGATTTAGGTGTCAATTGAAGGCTGGTTGCTGAGCTTTTAGAAGCCACAAAGTCAACATAGTTGTTCACCTACTAAAGGTTTTGAAATTTTGCACAAGTTAGCTTACTAAAATAATAAAAAGGGCATTAAGGTCTTTTCCTTTTATTTCTAGATTTCTCATTTGTTACAAACCCTTAGGGTTTAGAGTTTGAGCAATCTAGGGTTTAACCCTAAAATCCTAACCCTTAGGTTTTAAAAATCTAACTTCTAGGATTTTCAAAATTAGGGTTTAATTAGAAAAATAAAATTTCTAAAATATAATTAGGGTTTCTAAAATAGAAATTGAATATACCAAAAATTTAATTAGAGTTTTCTAATCAATTTAAGTTTAATAAACCCATTAGGTTTGCCAATTAGAACTAGGGTTTCCTAATTTAGGGTTTACAATTTCCGGTTTTGAAATTAGGGTTTCCCGGCTATCGATTAGGGTTTCTAACATCACATTAGGGTTTTTAATCCCGAGATTAGGGTTCCTAATCCCTTAATAGGGTTTAATAATATTAAACATTATCCAGTCAAACACTGGTCAACATCCCTATACAGTACAGACACATATTTATCAGCACAATTATTTTAATTGTATTTTCTATCGAATCCCTATACAAAATTTAGGTTTAGGGTTTTCTACAGCTGTTAAGCACAACTATACTCTAAATTTATTAGTCAATACATAAATTGACTTTCTCGAGACTCGTATCACAGATACTTGTCACAAAATTAATAATTAATATTAATATTAATTAAAAAAAATTTATTCGCAAATTTTTTATTATTCGAAATCCTGGGTTATCACATTCACCCCTCCTTAAAAGGATTTCGTCCTCGGAATCAACACTTTCTTATTCTCTAAAATCTTTTAAAGTTGCATCATCAATTCGTTTTTATCAACACAATATTAATTTGTGTTTCAAATTCTAACATATGACTTGAATCTAGAAAAGAAAACAATTCACAGCCATATTTATCTAATATCAATCGCGTAATTTAAATATTAAGCAAAATCGTTACCTGCTGCCACCTCCTGAGTAGCTACCGCATCTAGCGCCGTCATGTTGAATGTACGGGGTGTTGGTCTTCCTGGCTGTGCAGGTCCTCGAATCGCCAAGGTTCCACCACCAGGTCCCTTGTTGGCACTTTCTTTTTCTGCATTCTTCTTCGGACAGTTCCGAACCAGATGATCAGTCGATCCACACGCATAGCAACCTTGAATCTTTTTCGGGCTAGGACAATTGGGCTTGCCCGCAGTTATAGTAGACTCCCTTCTTTTTCAGACAAACACCAGCATGATTCAGTCCACAATTCACACAAGGCTCTCCTTCTTTCCTATTCCCTTCAGTTTTACTACCTGATTGGGTAGTCTCGCTCCACTTCCTCTTGTTTGGATTACTACCACCACTGCTTCCACCTTCATTGATCTTCTTCTTCTTCTCCTGATGAAAACGAGATGCAGCCTCGCTTCCTCCTTCAACAATTAATGCTTTCTCCAGTAGAGCCGCAAACGTGTTGATCTGCAATACTGCCACCTTTTTGAATATTCCTGGTTTCAGTCCGTTCTCAAATCTTCTTGCAAATCTTGATAATTCGGTTGAATTTAGCCGCGTATTCAGAAACAGACATGTTTTCCTGCTTAAGTTCCAAGAACTTAACTTCCATCCGAGCTTGCATACTCGACGAGAAGTAGTTCTCAAAGAACAATTCCTTAAATCTGGTCCACGTCACCACCGATGTACCCGCTCTCTCTTGATTGGTTTCCAACCAATAATTGGCTTCTCCCTTCATTTAGTATGTTGCAAAAGTCGTCTTTTGCTCTTCTGTCACTCGTGAAATCACGAACGCTTTCTCCATCTCTTTCACCTAAGTTTGGGCTTCAATTGGATCCGTAGTCCCTTTAAATTTCGGCGGTCCTACCGCTTTAAAATCCTTAAAATTAGCCAATCTGTCGGTTGGCTGATTCCTTGGTCTTCCCCTGGCTGGAGCCCTATTTTCCATAGCTTGGGCCAGCATATCTACAAAATTCTGCATCGGGTCCGCTTGACCTCCTTCGTTATTCACTGATTGTTCTTCTCTTTGGTTTCGATTCTATCGTCTAGGCGGCATGATCTGATTTAAATGAAAATCTTATATTAATATTCTTTCTCTATACAAATTCTTAACACAATAAGAATTTAACACATAATTCTCAAGTAATTGCATATTTATTCAAATAGCACATATTACCTATAATACTTAACACATATAACTATTCCTTTAAAATAATACTAGGATTAACACACTCAACTTTACAAAAGTTGCAATTCCCCAACTTTACAAAAAAAGTTGACATTCTCCAATTTCACATTACTATTTCCAGTTCATCAAACTTACCACACTTAGGAGTTCAGTAACTTGCCACAACTATATGAGTGTATGAACTTATCCTAGTCAGACCTTTGGCGTCCATTCGCTGAGGGGTTTAGGACATTTCTTATAATTATGAGTCATGAACATACCATAAGTATGAGTTTTAAGAACACACAATTTCATTTTAATCTTATATTCATATAGAAAATAAAGATTTCATTCATACAAACATATATTACATAGGTTCAAACATCGTTCTTGATATTACATATCTTAATATCAGAAACTTCTACCAAAAGATATTATAACTTATATCTAAGTTATCTAACGTCCACTCCCTTCACTAGTCTTCTTCTTGCTGGGACACTTGTTGAACCCGTGCCCCGTTTGCCCACAGGAAAAACACTTCCTCATATTCGATTTAGGACAATGCAAAGAGATATGTCCTTCCTGCTTATAGTTGAAGCACACGTTCTTCCACATCATGCATTCCTCCACGTGAGTTTTACCACACTTGCTACATGCTTTCTTTTTTTTCGGGTTCAAATTTCCAGAGTTGTCACTGTCATTGTTCCTCTTTCTTTTCTTCTTGTCCTTTTTGCCGGTTCCTTCAGACGATCCACCACCTTCAGCCTTCATCTTCTCCACCCGCACTTTCAGCTCGTTCCGTTCTTCAGTCATTTCGCGTAATGCCCGCTCCATCTTCCACAACTCCTCCAAAAGAAATACTTTGTTTCGGAGTTCTTGGACTTCCACAGATAGCTGATCTTGTTCACCAACCTTGATCTTATTCTTTAGTTCCACCTTAGCTTCTTTAGACTCTGCCTCCTCATCACCACTTTGATACATCTCAAGATAATTGTCATGATCACTCCCAAGATTGATCATTGGTTCATCTTTCCCGACTTCTTCAACCGATTCGCTCTGTGCTAGCACCTCGACTACTGGCATTGGTGCAACAGCCGCTGGCATCTCCGTACTCATTTCATCTTTTCCCGACATCCTACCATCAGTTTTAAACAACTTGATTAGTACTTCACCAGTACAAATTTCTCTCACTATGAATTTACTTATCTTACTATCGATACACTTCAACAATCCCTCACTTAGTACTCTAAATGAGTATTCTGTATCTCGCTATGGTCATAATCCTAGGGTTTTCTCCCACCCCACTTAAGGTTTATAACCTACAGCTCCACTACCAGCTGGTGACACCTTGGTCACTACAGCTCTGATACCAACTTGTGACACCCCCAAATCCAGGTTACCTGACCCCCGAGTTTGGTGTTCATGATCCACAATATAAATAACATTTAACTACCCATAATATATATAGATAGTAACTTTCATAAGTTTTTATCAGAGTTTAATAATACATTACCCAGGTTTTCTAACCTTAACTTTACAAACATACCCTTTAGATATACAAAAAGGGTTTACAATACAACAATATAAATAATACTGTTCATAAAACTAATTTATTACGATGCCTTTGCCCTTATTCTTCTTCACAACACCTCCTGCAACTTTGTCCCTAGCTGAGAGGTTTTATTTAGCAAGGGTGAGCAACTAATTTGCCCCTCAAGTTAAGACATACAATAAATGTATAAGAACTCAAAACAACAGACTATCTATTTTGATAGAATGAAATCAAAGTTCGGGGAACTTTGAAATAGCTGAACAAATCGTTATTCAATAATAAGTCTTCTCATATTCTATACAACACAATAATTCAATAATGAAAGAGTACAACACTTTCAAAGTTTCTACGATATACTAATGAATAATCAAGAATCAATTCTACGAAATAACAAAGTGGAATGTTTTCCAGATTTAATACTGAGCGATCACACAAGATCTTGAACTTATTTTCTTGGGTAGATATCGAAGATTTACTTTGATATATACTCAGGTGTATCAGATAACCATATAGATTAAATCATACCCCTCTGCAAGTATAACAAGTCATCAGCTTATTATACCCTATATTATGCATAATACTTAAAAGGCACGCAAATATCAAATTCTCGACCAACAAAATGTTCCCTTTATATAAAAGGTTGTTCTTCTCAGTCTTAGAATTAAGATTTTGATTTTACAACGAAATACTGGGATTTCAAATTCTATTTACTTCTCGGTCGAGCCGAAATAATTGGCATCGATCTGTCAATAATAATTGAATTTATTTTCTCGAACCTATCAAATTCAAACAAATGTTCGTCTAGCTAGAATAATTAGCTAAGACATTTCTCAGTGTAATTTGACAATAAACTGGAATTATCTGTACTGTCAATTCTAACTTCTACAGACATGAATTTCCAGCAATAGTAATTCTACGAATATATATTTTCTAATTCAATAATTTAATTTCAACAATAAATCCCTGGACGTGGTATAATTAGCAATAATTATCCACCAATAATGATTGAATGAAATAACTCAAGGTTGAGTTAGGAAACTTGCCTCTTCCGCTGATTACAGCTACACAAAATACTTATCTTATTTCGAAAGACCTATAACCAATAATATCGGTCTAACAATTAGCACAATAATTCATATAACACACAACACTGTAATTCACAGTCAAACTTCTCCTAGACATATTACCATATAGCCACAACAGTGTTTATAACCTATATAAACACTTAACAAGTCAAACTAATTCAGTCTAGTTGGACTTCAGTCCCTTCTCGGTGTTTTGGTCACCCTATCCGACAATTAACACAGTTATCTATCAATTACACTTGGTCTCTAAGCTTCAATATTAATTTCGATAAGTCAATTATCATTAATAATATTTTTCAGAAGCTTTTAATAATTATCAAGCAATTATTATAATTTATAATAATTTTTCAAATATCAGAATCATTTTTAAATGATTTAATTATCAAATAATCTTACCATTATTAATATTTAATAATATCAAAATGTTAATAACATACATTCCAAAATATTAAAGTTATCATCAATAACTTAAAATAAATCATCAATATTCTACTTAAATGATTTTTAAAATAATTAAAATCATTTTTAAATCATCATTATCCAAATATTAAAAGTCATTAATTATAACTTAAAATATTTTTAAACCATTTTTCTCATTTTTAAATGATTTTTAAATCAATAAAATCATTTTTAATTCATTTATTTTATATAATAATTAAATAAATCAAACATCATTAATATTAATTTATTAATGAAAATTCTCCAAAAATATTGAAAATTATATTTTATAATTTAAAATATTTTCTAACACTTTATTCTCAATTAAAATGATTTTTAAATCATTAAAATTATATTTATCTTATTTATTTTATTTAATAATCAAATAAATCTAATATTATTAATATTAAATTATTAATAAAAATTCTCCAAAAATATTAAAAGTTATATTTTATAACTCAAAATATTTTAAAATACATTATTCTTATTTAAAATGATTTTTCATAATATTAAATCATTTTTCTCTAATTTATTTAATACACTAATTAAATAAATTAAATACCTTTAATATTTAAATAATTATAAATATTAAAGAAAAATATTCCAATTGGTCAAAAATTATTTTTCATAATTTAAAATCATTTTTGGTAATTTTTATAATTTATTTCTTATTTATAATTATTTTCCTAAAATAACAGAAAATAAAACTAATTAAACCGTCGCTAAAGGGCTTTAGCGACAAAAAGCGTCGCTGTTGGTGTTCTTGAGCTCAAGAACACTGACAGCTCCATGATCAAGGCTGCTCGTTTGACCAGCCATTATTCTCAATGTATTAATGTTCTAGGCCAACTTAAACCTCACTCGTGTAGTACTCATGTAACACTACAACATCCAACAAGAACTTTGATCAAACAATAACACATCAAAACGATCTGGACTCTCAAAGTCCCTGTCAGACCGTACCTGGGTTTTCTGGGCAAACCCAGAAACCCAGGCAGCTCGACTTGCCACTTTCCAGCCTAAATTAATCTAGGTTCTGATCTTGATTCAAGCTATCTTAATGATCAAATATATACTCCTTATGTCAAGGAACAACACTAAAGCCGAAAATCACTTTATTATCAACAGAATAACCATGAATCACACGGTCAAAGTATGTCAGACGGCTTGTTCTTAGAATCTGGAAATTCCCAGAAAATTCCAGTCGTGACCAAATGGACTAGTTTGACCATTTATCACGATCAATCTATTGATTGTTTTAATGTTCTATAAGCATGAATCTATAGTAAAATTAACAAGATACAAGATGTATCAAATAAAAACATCAAAAAACAATCAAATATGTCAGATACGGCCTTGCAAAACGTTGTCAGGCGCTGTTCAAGCACTTCTGGGTTGCCCAGATTCGGCTCGGTCAACGTCGGTCAACGATGTTTGACCTTAAATAACTTGCAATCTACACATCATTTAGTTGTACTACCAGTTCCAGATTAAAGCCTACAAACCAGAGTACAAATAACAACTATTACAACACTAAAATCAAAAACGAGCAACGATTTATGGCTCCTGACATTAACTTGTCAGACCATAATCAAGCTCTTGGACAGTTTATCAAAAACTCCATTTTTTAAGCTTTTGATGCTATGGATCCATGATGGAGCAACATTGATCAACTAAAAACACTCTATAACACTTTCTTAAACACTTAAACACAAATTCTTTCTTAGTACACAAGATCTATGAATTGTTTAGGTTTATACCTTTTCTTGAGGATGCTTTGATCTTGGCTCTAACAATCTGATCTAGATGTTATAAGGGGTTAAAAAATGACTGAAACACTTGAAGAATTCGGAGGTTAGGTGAGAGAGAGAGTTGGTGAGAGAAAAGTTGCAAAATGGCTAGATTTTTATGATTTTCTCTCTCTCTCTAAATCTCTTATATAATACTTGTCAAGTTGCTAGATCTGATTTAGGTGTCAATTGATGGCTGGTTGATGAGCTTTTTGAAGCCACAAAGTCAACATAGTTGTTCACCTACTAAAGGTTTTGAAATTTTGCACAAGTTAGCTTACTAAAATAATAAAAAGGGCATTAAGGTCTTTTCCTTTTATTTCTAGATTTCTCATTTGTTACAAACCCTTAGGGTTTAGGTTTTGAGCAATCTAGGGTTTTACCGTAAAATCCTAACCCTTAGGTTTTAAAAATCTAACTTCTAGGATTTTCAAAATTAGGGTTTAATTAGAAAAATAAAATTTCTAAAATATAATTAGGGTTTTTTAAATAGAAATTGAATATACCAAAAATATAATTAGAGTTTTCTAATCATATTTAAGTTTAATAAACCCATTAGGTTTTCCAATTAGAACTAGGGTTTCCTAATTTAGGGTTTACAATTCTCGGTTTTGAAATTGTGTTTCCCAACTATCGATTAGGGTTTCTAACAGCACGTTAGGGTTTCTAATCCCGAGATTAGGGTTCCTAATCCCTTAATAGGGTTTAATAATATTAAACTTTATCCAGTCAAACACTGGTCAACATCCCTATACAGTACAGACACATATTTAACAGTACAATTATTTTAATTGTATTTTCTATCGAATCCCTATACAGAATTTAGGTTTAGGGTTTTCTACATCTGTTAAGCACAACTCTACTCTAAATTTATTAGTCAATACACAAATTGACTATCTCGAGACTCGTATCACAGATACTTGTCACAAAATTGATAATTAATATTAATATTAATTAAAAAAAAATTTATTCGTAAATTTTGGATTATTCGAAATCCTGGGTTATCACAGATATCGCCGGTTTGGGCTGATAAAGCAGACGTTTCTCAGGGCTTCACTAAGATTGGACTACTGTAATTGTTGAAGGTCCTCAGTGTTATCTCTGAGGTGTGCATATCCTCCCGGTGTTATCTCCAGGTTGGTACTGAGTATCTCGTTGTGAGTGTCGAGATTGAAGCTGGTTGCATTTGAAACAAGCATTTCCGGGGTTATCGTCGAAACTGTATTCCTTGGGGTGATCACCAAGGTTGTTGGCTATTCCCATGATTGTGACTGAGAATAGATATCTCGGGGTTATCTCTGAGATTAATCAGTCTACTACGGTGTGTGTTCCAGTATTGGATCTGCATGCCTGGAGGTTATATCCGAGGTTGGAATTATTACTCCCAGTGTGTGTTCTGGGGTTGATGCTGAACTTTTGGTAGTATCCGAAATGGATATGAACTGTCTTCCAGGGTTCCGTCTTGAAAGACGAATCTGCCCTACTGCAAGGTTAGTGACAAGTGTACAGAAAATTTTGAGTGTCTACAGATGCCCCTCTTTATCATACTCATGCATGGCGATGCATGGGTAGGATAAAGAATCCTAGACACTTGAAATGCGATTAGACAAGCATTGTACTCTATGTAGCAACATGATGCAAATGTATGATGCATGTGTACGGGGTTGTAGCCCAACATGTTGAAGATGATTGCTGGCTCCTTGTTGCTTCAACTGGGGATTGGCAATGATGACCAGATTTGATGTGTAATCTGCATCTGTTAGGATGTTGATGTTGGGGTTATCACAAAATTCCTGGGTCTTTGGTAATGACTTGATCCTGAAGATGTACCTCTTATGTATAAGAGATATATGGGGATAAAGCTTGGTTTGTTTGAGGATGTGTATAACATATTCCACCATCGATCCTCCTTGATGACATTGACCTCTCCTGGTTGGTATCATCAGGATATGTCAAGATTCTGTTGGATTTACTGCCAACAGCAAATGCTATCAGGGATGTTTGACCTTCGTTGACGTGTACTTCACTGAGATGTGAATCAACGGTAGAAAACCCTGTGGGATAGACTGTCAAGGTTGCTTGACCTTCGCTGACGTGTGAATCAACGGCTGGTACTCTGTGGGTAGATTGTCAAGGTTGCTTGACCTTCGCTGACGTGTGAATCAATGGAACATTGCGTTGTGACCCCCGCCGTAGATCCGCTGGGGAATATGAGAAATCGAGCATGAAATCCTCGAATAGCTCTAGAGCTCTGATAGGTTTAGTTGCCATCGACTGAGATAACGTCAAGGCAACTTGACCTTCATTGATATGTGTGTCAACGGCTGAATGTACATTGTAACCCTCTTTCGGGGCTTCACATTGTAACCCCCATCAGGGACTCACGTTGTAACCCCCGTCGGGGATTACATTGATCTTTTAGGGTAATGACCCGAAGTTGGCGGTATTGGACTTGTACAAGGTATTTTCGGATGTGATTTGTAACAAAGGAGACCATTGACAGGGTATACCTCGTGTTCGGGTGACTACCAATGAGTGATGCATAGACTCAAAGTTTCATCTGAGAAAACCAGGATTGTATACTTTTTTGCTACATCGCGTGGAATTTTTATTCCCGATTTGACCTTTTTATTCCATAAGAACTCCTTTGTAACTCGAACTGGACAGAGCCGGAGGGGTGGGACCCATATAGGGGTGTCGCAGGTACACCTGCTTCAGCCACAGATGAGCCTGCGGCCAACCATGGATGATATAATCCAGCAAGTTGGTCATACAAGTAACTTTCAACTTGTTTGGCCAAGGAAAATCTGAGCGCCTCCTTCAGATCTACTGAGTTCGGGCTACTTTCTGCAAATTTTGTCACCGTACAAGTGTTCTGCACTATCCTAGTAACGTATGCATGTATTTTTTCCAGTTTTTATCCGTTGGAATTTGAGTTATCGCATGAAATGCATCTAAACACATAGTAGTGATTATGTATGCACAAATGACTTGATAAAAAATATTCAACATAGTAAAGGTTAGTATTAAACCATGCTGAACATAATGATGTAAAAAATTTTGACTTTTGAGAAAGTCATAATGGCACCTTTTTTTGCTATGTTTTTGTCCTATTTGAGGTCCAATGAGCAAAAGGTAGAGAGGCAGAGTACTCCTGATATTGAGGTTAACCATATGTATGGATGATTTATATTTTTTATGCATATATTGTATATGACTTTGGGGGCAGGTGTGCTACTGAATGGCAACCTATATATGCCTATGTGCATGTGGATAGTCCTATTTTCAAAGGGGACTATGGCAAATTTTTTCAAAATATAGGCATTGGGTAGTCATGTATTTTAACTCTATTATATGTTAAAGTAAATGCATGCATGCATATAGTCATAAAATGCATTCTAGAAAGCTCCAGGTAAGGAAATACCACACCCTTTCTGAGGTGATTTGGAGACTCGTTGTCCAGATATTATGGATCCGGATCAGCCGAGTAGTTCCCGTAGGACCACTTCTGGTATACGGAGGAGGGCTTCTGAAGTGCCTCGACCCCATTCTGTCAGACAGCCTCGTTGATTGGTGGAGGTCGTGATTCGTCCAGTCCGGGCTGATGTTCCAGACGCTGAGGACGAGGAGGAGGATATTCCGATTGAGGATCCCACTCCTGCTGCATATGTTTCCCGTAGGGAGCTCCCTTGTATTCAGGTGGCAAACCCAGAGCTTTTGGGTGATTTGAGTAGACATCCCTCGATGTACTTGCATGCTAACGAGGTATGACATTAGATCTTTATCTTCCTTCTTTCCTACTGATGAGGATTAAAGGGATTTGATGTTAATCTGCATTTTATGTAGGTTTCCGGCTTCACACAACCTGGAGGGAATTGGTTTAGTATGCATTCCATGTATCAGGCTCTTCATCCTGATTACAGAACAGTAGTGCAGGATTGGGGATTCAGGGCATTCTTCTCCATCCTTTACCATCGTTGTCCCTGGGGTTACCTCAGGGCATTGTCTGAGGGATGGTTTCATCAGACTCAGTCACTCCATCTGCTAGATTACGAGGTGATGATGACGTCGATGGATTGGCAGTTTATCACAGATATAGAGTTTGGAGGGGATCTAGTGCCTTGCATGGCGAATATTACCCCTACTGCCGTCAGATCCTTGTTAGGAGTTCCGGCGGAGGCACTCAAAGGCAGGACTGTCCGTTTAGGTCCTTTGAGCGTAGATGCTATGATCGGGCTTTTGAGTGAGCCCATGCCTGATGATGTTAGAGTCAGATATTGCATTCTTCGGCGATTGTTCCTGATGATCATTAGAGGCTGCTTCATAGCAGATAACACTTCTACGGTGTCATTTTCTTTGATCAACGCCACGCGTCATGTGGACCGTATTTGAGAGTATGATTGGGGTTTCTACACCTTTACCTATTTCCTCCGGGGCATGCGCATGCGCTAACATGGTTTAACCGAGGCTTGGCTAGGCTTTTACCCATTCCTACTGGTGTATTTATCTTGTCATTTCTTATTTATAGGTTAAGAGTATTTACTGATCGCAGGTGTTTTGCCATTGTGTTGGCAGTTTTTGTCCTACGAGAGGCTCCCATACTTGCGTCCCGTGAGTGTGTTAGGTTTAGATACCTATCCATGAGGACGACGATGGCATCATTTCATTTTTCCAGAGGTCCCTATAGCTGAGGGTTTCACTCACTGTCGTATGGAGCTAGAGTGGTTGACAGCTGACACCATTACTGGATTCCCTATTTAGGGGAACACTTGACCATCGGTTTTGAGAATGGATACCTGACTGGAGTCGAGTATGTGATTTCTACCAGGAGAGTTCCTCTCTTCACAGATGGAGACTGGGAGCTCTATTTGGGAGAGCGTACTATTAGGAGCACCACAGGGGAGATTCGTATGCCGATCTTGCCTCCTGCCAAGCGTCATTGGCCTGTATCGTAGTCACCCGTCATTAACATCCCATTGTTGGGGGTTGATGGTTTTGCATTATCAGAGGGTTCATGTACTCAAGAGACGTTCCAGCGTTGGTGGTTCCCTCGTACTATCAGAGCCCAGTCCCGCGCCACATAGTTCATGGGGGATATTGTTCCAGGATCCGTGATGATGAATTGGATAGCTTGTGTCCGAGATCCGACTCATATGATACATATTGATAGTTTGACCCGACAGTTAGACCAGACACACATATTTATCCGGCATTTGGGCAGAGATCCGGCAGATGAAGCTTCATTTGATCCTTCCAGCTTAGGCGCTGGTCCCTCAGATGACCCATTCGGTTTTGCCGGTGCAGATCCTCCTCTATATAGGCCTAAAATCCCTGTTGATAGAGATCCAGTGACTCAGAAAGAGTTACATCAGGTGGACAGGATTGATGATGTGGACATCGACACCATTGTCTTCTTCTGATGTGTATTCTCGTTATCTCTTTTGCTAGGGCTCTGTTAGCTATTGGGTGGTTGTGCCCCATTCTCGCTATATCTTTTGATAGGCCTCTGTGCCCCATTTCCCTGTATTTGTATCTGTACAGAGATGATGTATTAGATGATGATATACTTAGGAATGTATGCATAGTTTTTCATTCCCTATATCATATTTCCATCCATTATATGTTATGCATGTATCATGTTATGCATATGTATGTATGTCCAGAGATATTCAGCATTGACCCCTGGGTGGTCTTATGACACGGCCCATACAGATGTCTTCTTCGACAGTTAGCCGTATTGATCATACCCCACTATTATTGGTGGCATCGGGTATGCGACTGTGGTATGATATCATGTCACCATCAGATAGGGTGACCATAGATCATTTTCTGTAGAATACCATGAACTTATTGATGTTTCAGGTTCCCGCATGGTTTGTGGATGGCATGCTAGAGCATTGAGTATCGGATAGGCAGGTTTTTTGATTCGAGACCTAGGAGTTAACTCCTACTCTAGAGGAGTATGCACAGTTGACGATGCTGCCGCTGGACAGACCTTGCGTGCATATGGCTTTGGGAGACATGAGTCATCGATTCATAACTCTCATTGGATTGCGGCGCAGAGTGGTGCAGGATGAGATTACATCGAGCCATGTTATATCCCAGCATTTTTTGTTCGACAAATTTGGCTCTGAGGATAGTTATTCACGATATTCCGGGGATTTCACCACATCGGAGGATCATTGGCGTTTAGCCAGGGTTGATGTACTGTTGTTATGTGTACTATCGTATGTCTATATGCCACGATACATGGATGAGATAGACATTGGTATCATCATGGCGGTGAGAGCTCTCAGGGAGTGTTGTACCATTATACCGATGATCATAGCAGAGACCCTGCGGTCAACATCTTACTGCTACACTTATTCGACAGGAGTGTTCACAGTCGGTCATGCTATATGTGTGGTTTATGTCACATTTGAGACCGATTGACACTTTTAGACGACATGGGTATTAGTTCACCTACGATATAGCCATGTTATACTCCTTTCAGCCATCAGAGTATACAGATGCTATGTCTTGGTTGATATTTTTGGCGGATATCAGAGATCCATTCATCATATTGCCGTGTTCGGGGATCAGCTCACCCTACATCTTTATTACTCATGCTCCGGGCATGGACTACCTCCCCCTGGCTTGATTGAGGGGCGTGACTACTTACCACCCGCAGGCTGTGATGTCGCAGTTTGACCAGTTTTAGGACTTTCATCCTTTTGAGGGGGCGATAGGTCAACGTTTAGCTACTCGCTATCTTTCAACAGAGGACCAATCCCGGGTGTTTGCATGGTGGGATCAGCGTGAGATAGCTGATTTTTCTGTGAGCCATCCGGGCTGTTCAGCAGAGTATTCCGCATAGAAGGAGACATAGATTACATCGGCTGCAGCAGTATCCACCGTACCAGATAGTGAGACAGATGAGGGAGAGCCCATGGAGGATATTGATTCCCATATCGAGGAGGAGCCAGGTGCTGGGTTGCCAGCATCTCTTTTAGATTCTCCCAGTACCAGTACTATTGTGATTCAGCATTCAGCATAGTACTTTTAGTAGAGTCTTCATCTGATGACCTTTGAGAGAGATCAGGCTCGATCTATGATGTTGACTGCCCTTGATGGGAGAGACGCAACTCTATTAGAGAGAGACGAGGCATTAGCTCACAAAGATGCCGCTATTGTTGAGCGGGATGAGGCTAGATCAGCCAGAAACAGAGTGATAGTTGAGCTGGATAGTGTCATATCTGCCCAGGATGTAGCCGCTACAGATAGTACTGCAGTGAGGTCCCTTACCACTGGCATGATCGCATAGATGAGCGCTTACATTGATGATCATATGGTCACCATGTAGATGGCTGCAGATCTGTTGGGCCGTGTGGATATTCTCGTACAGGAAACCACAACTTCGCCTCCTTCTTCTGAGAGGGACGCCATGTTGGGCTTGTTAGCTCGCATATACCCTAACTTGTAGATGAGCTTGTATTTTCCTACACAGACTAGCTTAGTCATTTTGTCATGTACAGTTTACATTATATATATCAAACAACATTATATATATAGCAGGGAAATATATTTTTGATCACTTCCCTTTTAGATATGCTTTGCTACTTGCTTGATATTTTGTCTGCTGCTTCAGGGCTTGTGATCCTGATATATTCTGAATTCCTCCTGGGTGGATGGACATTGAGTTGTCTCTGGATATTTCAGAATGGATCATCGATCTGTAGGTATCCCTACCATCTTTGGTGTCTCGGGACTGGTTTCTGAATGAAAATATGGAGAGGAGTGTGGCTTTCCTCTTTGAGATTGACCGCACCAAAGATGGTCGCCAGTACTTCTATTTAGGAGAAGCCTATTTAATTCCATATATTATGGATTGGTGTTGATCTACAAGGTGTGACCGCAGCTTAGATGGTCGCCGAATCTCCTATTTGGGAGGATTTCAGGTAATTCCATCCCTTTGGTCTGAAGCCGAATGAAATGTAGTGGATTGAAGGATGATCCCAGTACCAATTGACAAGGGTTTGTGTTTTGGTAAGGGGTGAGACCGTACCATGAATGGCTACCTACGTACTCCTATTGAAGAGGAGATCAGGTCTACGTAGTTCTAATTTGGTGTAAGAGGTTCAACGCTGTATGTGGCAGAAATGGTGTAGGAATTTGTTTTTGTTTTTGTAAGGAGAAGAGGATATAAATGTTTTTGGTATTTTTGTTTTATTGAGACTGGGCCATATGAAATGGTTGTCTACGTACTCCTATTGAAGAGGAGATCAGGTCGACGTAGTTCGCCCCTCAGGGCGAGTGGAAAAGGGTAATCCCATGTGCAGGTCAGAGTGCGGGGAGGAGAAAGTTTAATCATATGTTGAGGATAAACTGCAGGTATGAAAAGTTTGATCTCATGTATGGGTAGCCAAACTGCAAACGCGAGAGGTTCAATCCATAGTGGGATGACCTAAGTCAGAGAAGCCAGGCTGCTGGCTTGAAAAGTATGTTTTCCTGAGGGGAAAAGTGTGGAAGAGTTGTATGTGGTAAAGGGTTAAAAAACTGAAATGACTAGTGATCTGATGATCCAACACCAAGATGTTTGCTTGATGGCAACTTCAGACATAGTACCATTTCACGGTGTCTGAATTATGGAGATTCATCGTAGTCCATTTCTTGTAATCTGAGAGCACCTCCTGTCAATACTTCTTTGATAACAAACGGGCCTTCCCAATTAGGAGTGAATTTTCCCTTAGATTGATCTTGGTTGTCAAGGATCTTCTTCAAAACCAAGTCGTGTTGTTTGAACTTCCGTAGTCAGACTTTTTTGTTGTAGGATCTGGCGATCCTTTGTTGATATAACTGACCATAGAAGATAGTTTTGGTTCGCCTTTCGTCTATTAGAGACAATTGGTGATACATGTCTTGTACCCATTGGTCTTCATCCATCTGAGCGTCTATCAACACTATGAGGGAATCTATTTCAACTTCTATGGGGAGCACGGCTTCCATCCCATAGGTTAATGCGTAGGGGGTTGCCCCAATTGAAGTGTGCATTGAGGTTCTGTAGGCTAACAGAGTAAGAGGCAATAGGTCAGGCCAATCTTTGTGGTTGGCGGACATCTTTTTCATAATCTTCTTGATATTTTTGTTAGCCGCTTCAACATCACCACTCATCTTCGAACGATAGATGTCAGAGTTAAGATGTTTGATGTGGAATTTATTGCTTAATTCCTCCATCATTTTGTTGTTGAGGTTCTTAGCATTGTCTGACACAATCACCTCTAGTTGCCCATATCGATAAACGACATTGTTTCTGATGAAAGCAATGATGACTTCTTTGGTAACCCTAGGGAAGGAGGCTACTTCTACCCACTTGGTGAAGTAGTCGATCATGGTGAAGATAAATCGATGTCCATTACTGGCTTTAGGCTCAATGGGCCCGATAACGTCCATTCCCCACATTGCAAAGGGCCAAGACGAACTCATGTTGTGGAGTTCCCTTAGAGGGGCGTGTATAGCATTTCCATGAATTTGGCACTGATAACATCTCTTGACATGGTCATTGCAATCAGCTTTGAGAGATAGCCAATAATGTCCTGTCCTGAGTACTTTGTTGACAAGAAGGGGGCCACTCATGTGGGGGCCACATACTTCACCATGGATTTCATCCATAAGCCTTTGAGCTTGATCTTTGTCTAAACATCTAAGGAGACCTAGTCCTGCATCTCTTTTGTGATAACCGGGATTTCAAATATTCAAAATTTTACGAATTTTTTATTTATTTATTTAATATTAATATTGATTATCAATTTTGTGAAAAGTATCTGTAATGCGAGTCTCGAGAAGGTCAATTTGTGTATTGACTAATAAATTTAGAGTAGAATTGTGTTTAACAGCTTTAGAAACCCTAATCCTAATTTTTGGATAGGGATTCGATAGAAAATATAATTAAAATAATTATATTAATAAATACGTGTTTGTACTGCTTAGAGATTTTAATCAATGATTGATCGGATAAGGTTTAAAATTTATAAACCATAATAAGAGATTAGAAACCCTAACGTACCATTAGAAACCCTAATCGTAAGCCGGGAAACCCTAATTTTAAATCCGAGAATCCTAAACCCTAATTAGGAAACTCTAATCCTAATTGGCAAGCATAAGGTGTTTATTAAACTTAAAATATGATTAGAAAACCCTAATTTTATTTTAGTATCTAAATTTCTATTTTAGAAACCCTAATTATAATTTAGAATTGTTAATTTTTAATTTTTCTAATTAAAAACCTAATTGGAAATTATGGAAAATAATAATGTAAAACCTAAGGGTTAGAACCTTAGGGTTAAACCCTAAGGGTATGTACATTATCAAGATTGCCCTTAAAATTAATTTACAAATGACAAAAATGCCCTTTTTATTTGGTAACTTGTATAATTGCCAAGACTTTAGTGGGTGAACAACTATCTTGACTTTGTGACTTATTAAATCTCAGAAAAAACAGCCTCCAATTGACAGTACATCAGATCTAGCAACATGTTAACCAATATATATTGATTTTGGAGAGCGAAAATCCATTAAATTGTTCATTTGGCCAACCTAGCTCTTACCAACTCTCTCTCCCACAAGAACCTCTGAAATTTTATAGTAGATCAGTCACTTAAACACCTCTAGAAACATCAAAATCAGATTGGAGAGCATAGATCGAGAATTAGAAAAATAAAAGGTATAAGCCCTAAATCTATTTTGATCTTGTATGCTAAGATAACTTTTGTGTTTTTGTGTTTTAGCGTTTGCTAGAAGGTGTTTTATGATGATCTATGGTGATATACCATAGATCCATAGCATCAAATGGCTTTAAAATGGTGTTTTTCAAAATCTGTCCAAGAACAAAATTTATGGTCTGTCAAGCTAATGTCAGGCACCACAGATTCTTGTTCGTTTGTTGTTTTTGATGTTTTCAAGTTGTTATGGGTAGCTTGTTATGTTGTCTTTAAGCTGCAAAAGGAATCAGTACCATTTGATGGCTGGATTGGATGATATAATCGGTTAAAACCCATTGACCGACGTTGACCGGTGAAATCTGGGTAACCTAGAAATGCCATGAACATCGTCTGACAACTATTGAATGGCCCAGATCTGACAGGTTTGATCGATGATTGTTTGTTGATGTTTTGGTAACTAACTTTTAGCCAGTAATACGTATTGTAGATCTATACTTTTAGATCTCTTAAACAACAAACATGTGGGACATAGGGGACGGTCAAACTGGGGCATGTCGAACATGGAAACCATTTCTGGAAAACCAAGAAATTGGTTGAACCATGATTCTGACAGGGTTTGACCGAGATTAATCTAGCAAGTGTGTTGTTGTTTAAATGCTCTGTTGATTTCTATGTGTTCCCTGTCATGAGTATTACATGTGTGGACCAAATAACGAGCCATTTAATAACTGGAACATAGAATAAATCGTGCATGAAAGTGACTGGTTGAACAACCTGGGTTTCTGGAAAACCCAGAACCCACCTGACAGCAACTTTGGAGACTTGGATCTCTTTGTTGTGATGTTATTTGACCAATGTGATGGGGTGGATGTTGTAGTGTTACTTTAATACTACAATATCAAAGTCTTAGATTGCACAGAAACAATTTTGGTTGAGAGTTAAATCCAGTCAAAGTTGACCCCTTGTACTACCGGCTGTCAGTGTTCTTGAGCTCAAGAACACCAATAACGACGCTTTGTGTCGCTAAAGCCCTATAGCGATGGTTTTATTATTTTCAAATTTCTGAATATTCCGAAAATTATTTAAAATTAGAAATAAATTATAAAAATTACTAAAAAATTGTTTTAAAAATCATTTTAAATTCTTAAAAATAACTTTTAATTATTTGGGACATTTTTCATTAATATTTATAATTATTTGGATATTAATGATATTTAATTTATTTAATTAGTGTGTTAAATAAATTAGAGAAAAATGATTTTAATTATATAAAAATCATTTTAAACAAGAAGAATGTATTTAAAAATATTTTGAGTTATAAAATGTAACTTTAAATATTTTTAGAGAATTTTCATTAAAAAATTAATATTAATGATATTTGATTTATTTAATTATTAAATTAAATAAATAAGATAAAAATGATTTTATTGATTTAAAATCACTTTAAATAAGAATAGAGTGTTAGAAAATATTTGGGATTATAAAGTATAATTTCTTATATTTTTGGAGAAATCTCATTAATAAATAAATATTAATGTTGTTAGATTTATTTAAGTATTATATTAAATAAATAAATTAAAAATGATATTATTGATTTAAAAATCATTTAAAAATGAGAAAAATGATTTTAAAATATTTAAGTTATAATTAATGATTTTAATATTTGGATAATAATTTAATTAATATTTAAATATTAATGGTGATGATTTAAAAATGATTTTAATTACTTTAAAAATCATTTCAGTAGAATATTGATGATTTAAAAATATTTTAAGTTATTAATAATAACTTTAATATTTTGACAAGTATAACATTAATATTTTTATATTATTAAATATTAATGTTAATAAGATTATTTAATAATTAAATCATTTAAAAATGATTTAAGTGTTTAAAAAATTATTATAAATTATAATAATTGTTTATAAATTATTAAAAACTTCCAAAAAATATTATAAATGATATTTGACTTATCTAAGATAATAATGAAGCTTAGAAACCGAATTTAATTGACAATAAATGTATTAATTGTCGGATAGGGTGACTAGAACACTGAGAATGGTCCAAAATCCAACCAGACCGAACTAGTTAGACTTGTTAAGTGTTTATATAGGTTATAAACACTGATGTGACTATGTGGTAATGTGCCTAGGAGAAGTTTGACTGTGAATTACAATGTTACGTGTTATGAATTCTTGTGCTAATTGTGAGACCGATATTATTGGTTATAGGTCTTTCAAACGCAGATAAGTTTGTTGTGTAGCTGTAATCAGCGGAGAAGGAAAGTTTCCTAACTCAACCTTGAGTTAATATTATTCAATTACTATAGTGGTTAATTATTGCTAATTATACCATGTCCAGGGAATTTATTGTTGATTATTCGCAGTTAGTGCATGTTTAATAATTCAAATTCAATTACTGATTCGGAGAATATACAATTGTAGACTAACTGTTGTTGGATATTCATATTCGTAGAAGATAGAATTGACAGTACAGATAATTCCTGTTTATTGTCAAATTATATTGAGAAATGTCTTAGCTAATTATTCTGGCTAGACGAATATTTGTTAGAACTTGATAAATTTGAGAAGAGAATTCAATTATTATTGACAGATCGATGCCATTTATTTCGGTTAGATCAAGAAGTAACTAGAATTTGAAATCAGAGTATTTTCGTTGTTAAATCAAAATCTTAATTCTGAGACTGAGAAGAACAATCTTTTATATAAAGGGAACATTTTAGGTCGTATATTCGACCATTGCACACTGTAAAGTATTATGCATAATATAGGGTACAAGGAGTTGGCCGGCTCTAAGTACTTGCAGAGTGGTATTATTTAATCTTTATGGTTATCTGATACTCCTGCATATGTATCAAAGTAAATATTTGATAGATACCCGAGAAAAGAAGTTCTAGATATAGTGTGATCACTCAGCATAAATCTGGAAAACATTCCACTTTGTAATTGTGTAGAATTGATTCTTGATTATTCTTTAGAATATCACAGAAACTTCGAAAGCGTTGTACTCTTTCATTATCAAATTATTGAGTTGCCTAGAATACGAGAAGACTTGTTACTGATTAACGATTTGTTCAGCTATTTCAAAGTTCCCCGAACTTTGGTTTCATTATATCAAAATAGATAGTCTGTTCTTATTGATTCGTATACATTTATTGTATGTCTTAACTTGTGAGGCAAACTTGTTGCTCACCCTTGCTAAATAAAACTTTTCAACTAGGGACGAAGTTGCAGAAGGTGCTGCTAAGAAGAATAAGGGAAAAGGCATAGTTATAAATTAGTTATGATGAACCATATTATTATGTTGTATTGTATTGTAAACCCTTTTTGTATATCTAAAGGGGTATTTCTATAATGTTAAGGTTAGTGGACCTGGGACTTATGTATTAACAACATATGTTAATGACTTATGTATTCCTATTTATATATAAATGGGTAGTTAAATGGTATTATATTGTGGATCGTGAACACCAAACTCGGGGGTCAAGTAACCCGGATTTGGGGGTGTCACATCTTTTGTAGAGTGCATCTCCACTCAGGTAGAATTTTATAGCAAGTCGATGGATCCGCCTTTTTTTAGTCGGGCTCGCTTCTGCGGGTGTAGATCCATCTCATAGATATTCCTTGATATGCTGATACCAAGGATGTTGGATGGGAGGTAGCTCATCTGATACTTCTCCAACGTAATTCCCATAGGATGGGGCCTTGTGCAGGGAAATTGTGACGATTGGCAAGTGTTCCTTGTCTGATATGCGAATCAAGGATGCCAAAGTTGCTAATGCATCTGCAAAGTCATTCCTATTATGAGGAACATGTAGAAAGGAGATTTCTTCTAACTCCAAAACCATCTGTAAAACTTGCCGATGGTAGGGCAGCAAATGTAGTTCCTTGGTTTGATAGATTCCGATGAATTGTCTGATTACCAACTCTGAATCTCCAAATACAGTTAACCGCTTGATGCCCATTGAACGGGTAAGTTTTAGCCCTATGAGACAGCCTTCATACTCAGTTGTGTTGTTGGTACTGACAAACTATAATTTGACGGCGTCGAGATACTGCTCCCTCGTACCAGATACTAGAACTGCTCCAGCTCCAGAACCTTTCATATTAACAGCCCCATCAAAATACATCTTCCATTATTGGCACGTATCGTACTGATGGTGTTGCTGAACTGTCATTATTCCCTCATCGGGGAAGTATGTCTCCAAGGGTTTGAAATCTCCTGAAGGTGTGGTGGCCAGTTGATCCGCAATTCCTTGACCTTGGATGGACTTTTGAGTCACATATACGATGTCAAATTGTTATAGGATCAACTGCCATCTGGACAGCCGGTAAGTTAGCATGGGTTTGTTGAACACGTATTTGAGAGGATCCACGTGGGATATGAGATGGGTTGTGTGATGCAGATAATGATGTAACCTCATGGAAGCCCATGCTAAAGCACAACACGTCTTTTCGATCAGAGTGTACTTGTGTTCACTGCTGCTGAATCTTTTGCTGAGGTAATAGATAGCTCATTCTTGGCCTCTATCGTCTTTCTGTCCCAGCATGCAGCCCATGGCATTGTCACTTATGGACAGGTACATGAACAGGGGAACATCATCCTTGGGTGGTACCAAAATTAGAGCTTTGACTAGCTCTTCTTTAATTGTAAGGAATGACTTTTGGCACTCATCATTACGTTTCATGGACGAGTTCTTCCTTAATAGCTTGAAGATTGGCTCACAGGTTGTTGTGAGTTGAAATATAAACCTGCTAATGAAGTTGATTCTTCCCAAAAATCCCCGTATTTCTTTTTCTATCTGAGGAATGGGCATTTCCTTGATGACATGGATTTTGACAGGATCCAACTCAATCCCTTTGTGGCTTACTAGAAATCCTAGCAACTTGCCTGATTTAACGCCAAAGGCGCATTTGACTGGATTCAACTTCAAGATGTACTAACGTAACCTGTTGAATAACTTTCTGAGATGGTCTAGATAGTCATCCTCCTTTCGGGACTTGACAATGATGTCGTCCACGTAGATCTATATCTCTTTGTGCATTAAGTCATAGAAAAGAGCCATCATAGCTCGCTGATAGGTGGCTCCGGTATTGATGAGGCCGAATGACAACCGTCTATAGAAAAAGGTTCCCCAAGGCGTGATGAAAGCAGTTTTCTCACGACCTTCCTCAGCAACCATGATCTGATGATACCCCGCAAAGCAATCAACAAAGGAGTACATGTCGTATTGAGCAGTATTATCAATGAGAATGTGGATAAATGGCACGGGAAAGCTATCTTTTATGCAAG
The DNA here is from genome assembly GCA_020205505.1 of Panax japonicus. Lineage (NCBI taxonomy): Eukaryota > Viridiplantae > Streptophyta > Magnoliopsida > Apiales > Araliaceae > Panax > Panax japonicus. The sequence goes on along the minus strand of CM035094.1, from coordinate 55,261,439 downwards.
CTTTGTTCAAGTCCCGGTAATCCATGCAAACTTGTACCTTCCCTCTGGGTTTAGGCATGGGAACAATGTTGGATATCCACTCAGGATATGTAGACACCATGATGATGCTAGCTTGAAATTGTTTCACAATTTCTTCTTTCACCTTTAAACTCCATTCAGGTTTCAATCTCCTGAGCTTTTGCTTGACTGTCTTAAATCCCTCTTTAATGGGAAGGTGATGTAAGACCCCAACTTTTATGAATAAAGAATAATTTTCTCGAATTATATTTTTGAATATTATGGTGTTGATTTGATATAATGTTATTGTTGTGGGAAATATTTACAAATTTTGCAAAGTAAGCAAGTAGTTATATAATATTCGATTGGTCGGGGAATATTCTTTTTGTCAGGGAATATTCGTACGACGGCACAATCATTGGTGGACCCCACAATAAAAGTATCGTCGTAGTTAAAAAATGACAAAATTATCTTTCTATAAAAATAACGGCGGAGGTGTTACCGTTAAAACTGTTGAACTACCCGGTAGTAAAAGTACAGTAATACACGTGGTTGCATAATAGCACAAAGTATTGATTATTGATACTTACGTGAGAAGTCACTCAGTTATACTCAATTATTTCTACAGTAATTGCTGCATCATATCTCTTATATTATTGATTCAATTATTATCACAGTATCATCTGTATAATATGTTATATTATTAAATCAATAATTGAGACGATAAGTTATAATATTAAAGATTAATAATTGTTGAAAGATTAAATATGTGTTGATTAAAAATAAAATGATTTGTGGTAATATTTATTCAATCCTTGATGAATATAAAGAGTCTATTATGAGACGTTTGTAGTAAATTTGGTTATTCTATGGGGGCCCATATGTCATCATCTAAGAGTCTCTTTCGCCAATAGTAATTATCTTTACCAAACGTCAAACCACTTGCCGTTTCATATTACAGGCGTCAAACCAATTGTCGTTTCACATTACAGGCGTCGAACCAATTGCTATTTCACATTACAGGCGACAAACCACGTGGTGTTTCACATTACAGGTGTCAAACTACTTGGTGTTTCACATTACAGGCGTCAAACCACTTGGTGTTTCAAATTACATATGTCAAACCACTTTTCTTTTCACATCGCCAGTCGTCAAGCCGCTTGCTTTTTCAAATTGCAAGTGCTAAGCTAGAAATCTTCTATAAATAGAGGCCTAGTTCTTCATTATTTTTCATAAATTCATTCAAGCTATAGAGAGAGAAAGTATAGAGAGAATAAGAGAAAAAGAAGAAGAGTAGTTTATTACTACACTACTGCAGTATTCAATCTCCTACTAATGTAAGGGGTGTTATTTCTTTTGTATTTATGAAGAGAACTTCTGTTATTCCATTATTTATTATTCTATTGGAATATCCTGTTGATGAATGGGTAGTATACCCATGAATTGGATACATTTGGACTTAAGTTATTGCATTTTTAAGTTATTTAGTAGCATTTTATTGTGTTTATTTCTTGTTTTGCAGATTTGGGAGATGAAGGGGGGCAATTATGGGAAATTCAAGCAAATAATGGCAATTCGGTAATTAAAGCGAAGTACAGCGCCGGGGCGCTGGAATTAGTACTATCCACAGCGCCGGGGCGCTGAGCCTCGGCAGGCGTTGACTGGTTACGCGCGGTTGACTTTCGGATGGACTTAATTTGGTCATTGAGAGCTAGAATAAAACCTAATTGGAGAAGGATTGTGGGGATATAAAAAGAAACAAAGTGCTGAAATAAAGGAGGCTTGGTTTTGGAATTTTATTGGGAGAGAAGGATTGAAGAAGCTCTCTATTTTCAGGCTACGTGAGATTGCTTGGAAATTGGGGATTGGCTACAGAGTTTATTCTTTTTCTCCTTATTTTTAATTTATAATTCTTTAAGGATGATTTGTCAACAATTAATGTTTTTTATTTCTGAGATGAACTAATTCTTTCATTAAGATTTCAATTGAACTTCTTATGACTATAAAGTAGTTATTTATTCATTCTAATTACTTATGTTGAAGTGAATTGTTCATCATGTTTTGTGCTTATTGCGTAATTATTTGGCCGATAATTATCCTGTTATTCTAGAAGGAATTGGAAAAGGAATTCTAGGGTTAGAACTGGGCATGATGATGTGTGACTTGATTATTTGCATAATTAGGTTTGTGAATTGAATAGAAATATCTTTTCACCGCATGTAGCATATAGGGAATTGGAATTGGAAAGCGTTTAATTCAATTGTTTTGCATAGGAATATAGCAAGATTAATCTGGATTAAATAGAAGTCAATTGAACACTTGGAAAAGGGCATTTGGCATTTAAGAATTCTTGTTAACAATTCAGTAGACATAGTAATTGGGATGAGTAGGTAACTGGTTTATGGTTCATAATTGGGGATATTGAAGTCTTAACTTTTATCTATCGGAAATCGTTTATTCAGGCATTAATTTATTTAATCAGTTATTTTAGAATAATATCTTTTGGTGTTCAAATTTGTGTTAATGATTCAGAAAATCATAATTTCTTCTTGTTCGAATAAAATTGAATTGATATAGTATTAGTAGTTGGGATTTATTAATTGGAATTCTCTGAGGGAACGATACTCAACTTATCACTGTATTACTTGTTGACCACGTATACTTGCGTGTTGTGCGTAATTAGATTTTACTCAACAAGTTTTTGGTGCCGTTGCCGGGGAATTTTTATTAATATTAATTTCATATTAGTTATAATCAGTTCGATTTTAATTTGAACGCTACTTAATCTTTTTTCTTGGATTGGCAGGAATTCGTGTATGTACACTAGATCGAAAGCGAGAAAGGAACTTCTTACGTATACCGACAACCGTGAACAGAAGTTTCCAACAGTGCATTTGAATAGTGAGGCTGCACATCTGGAAGACGACCTGACAACTCAAGAAATTCTCGTAAACATGGCAGAGAATGAACAGAAATCGCTTAGGGATTATGCCCTGCCAAATGTCACGGATTTACAGTCCAGTATTAAGAGACCGGCAATCAATGCAAACAGTTTCGAGATAAAACCGGGATCAATTCAGATGCTACAGAATATATGCCAGTTTGGGGGTAATTCGATAGATGATCCTAATGAACATATCTTGAGCTTTTTGGAGGTTTGGGATACCTTCAAATTTAACAATGTGTCGGAAGATGCTATAAGGTTGAGGATGTTCCCGTTTACTTTGAAAGATAAAGCACGAAGCTGGTTACACTCCTTACCTCCTGGTTCAATCACCACATGGGATGACTTAGCTCAAAAAATTTTAGCTAAGTTCTTCCCACCAGCGAAGTCGGCCAAACTGCGGAATGATATTCATACTTTTGCACAATTTGAGTCAGAATCGTTATATGAGGCGTGGGAAAGATTTAAGGATATGCTCCGTAAGTGCCCTCATCATGGAATCCCACAGTGGATGCAATTAGGGATATTTTGTGATGGTTTGCACGCAGCTACGAGGGCTAGTATTGATGCAGCGGCTGGAGGTGCAATCATGTCCAAAAATTTTGATGAGGCATATCAATTGTTAGAAACAATGGCTACTAACAACTATCAGTGGCCCATGACGAGAAACAACCATCCAAAAGCATCGGGGAAGTATGAAGTGGACAAGCTGACAGCATTAACAGCACAAGTGACTGCAATAGTTAAGCAGATGGAAACATGGCATCCACAAGCCACACATCAGGTAGCGATGGTGTGTGAGTTGTGTGTTGGGGGTCATGCGACGGATCAGTGTGCCATAAACTCTGAATCAGCACAATTCGTAGGAAACTATAATCGCTCAACTCAACCGTATTCGAATCAAAATGCGTATAATCCAGGTTGGAAGAATCATCCAGGATTTTCATGGAGTAACAATCAAGCTGCAGCTCAACCCCCTAGGCAACAAAACACCTCCGGATTTCAAAATCCGAATCAACAACCGGAGAGGATATCAAGTTTGGAAGCAGCAGTGGAAAAATTCGTTAGAGCATCGGACAAAAAGAACGAGGAACAAGACAAGAAATTGAATCAATTAGATTTGACTCTGCAAAGCCACGGGGCATCGTTAAAGAACCTGGAAAATCAATTGGGACAAATAGCACATGCATTGAATACCCGTCCACTAGGAACGCTCCCGAGTGACACAGAAATAAACCCGGGCAGAAATGAGCACTGCAAAGCAGTAATCTTACGAAGTGGGAAGGAGTTGCAAACAGTCAAGGATAAAGAAAAGGGAAACAACGCAACAGCTGAAATAGAAGAAGTTGTGGAAACTGGGAAAGATAAAGAGGAAATAGGAGAGAAAAATGCATCCGGGCCAACTACAACACTGCCACCCATACCATATCCGCAGAGATTTCAGAAATCCAAGTTAGATAAGCAGTTTTCAAGATTTTGGGATATTTTTAAAAAATTGCATATCAACATCCCATTCGCCGAAGCTTTAGAACAAATGCCGAGTTATGCTAAGTTCATGAAGGATGTGCTATCAAAGAAAAGGAAATTGGGGGATTTTGAAACAGTGGCGCTAACTGAAGAATGTAGCGCAATTATTCAGAACAAGTTGCCTCCAAAGCTGAAAGATCCAGGTAGCTTTTCTATTCCATGCGATATTGGTAATCAGTTTTCGGGAATAGCATTGTGCGATTTGGGGGCCAGTATTAATCTGATGCCCTTATCAGTCTACCGTCAATTCGGGCTCCAGGCACCAAAACCGACAAACATCAGTTTACTGTTGGCAGACCGATCAGTTACATATCCACGAGGTATCATTGAAGACGTCTTAGTAAGGGTGGATAAATTCATCTTCCCAGCAGACTTCGTTATCTTGGATTGTGAAGTAGATACGGAACTTCCCATCATCCTCGGACGACCATTTTTAGCAACGGGGAGGACGTTAATCGACGTGCAAAAAGGGGAATTGACGATGAGAGTTGACGATCAACAGGTCACTTTTAATGTGTTTCAATCCATGTCTTATCCAAAGGAAAAAATGGAGTGTTTGCGGGTGGATTTAATGGAGGAGATAGTCAATCACAAGATTTGCTGTAATTATTCAGAGGATCCGATAGAATCAATGTTGCTCGGTACAGATAACGATAGGGTTGCTGCGGACAATGAGCATGTCAAATGGCTAGACACAACATCATTCTACCGGAAAAGTAATCAACCATTCGACACCCTTGAAAGGCCCATAACGGAAGAAAAAAAGTGCAAACCCTCGATAGAAGAGCCACCGGTGTTGGAATTAAAACCACTTCCTTCTCATCTTGAATATGCTTATCTAGGGGTAGACGCGACTCTACCAGTTATTGTGTCAACAGAGCTAACTGACACCCAAAAAGAAAAGTTGCTGCGGGTTCTGCGCGAGTTCAAAACAGCGATTGGGTGGACTATAGCGGACATTCGAGGTATTAGCCCATCTTTCTGTATGCATAAGATTTTAATGGAAGAAGGATCAAAACCAACCATTGAGATGCAAAGAAGGTTAAATCCTATTATGAAAGATGTGGTAAAAAAGGAAATTATAAAATGGTTGGATGCTGGTATTATTTACCCAATTTCAGACAGTTCATGGGTGAGCCCTGTACAGTGTGTACCAAAAAAAGGGGGCATGACTGTGGTAAAAAACGAAGCTCATGAGCTTATCCCAACAAGAACTGTTACAGGCTGGAGAGTATGCATGGATTACCGCAAGTTGAATAAAGCCACGCGCAAAGATCACTTTCCCTTGCCATTCATTGATCAGATGTTGGACCGGTTAGCCGGACATCAATTCTACTGTCTGTTAGATGGATATTCAGGGTACAATCAAATTGCCATAGCACCGGAAGATCAAGAAAAGATCACGTTCACATGTCCATACGGTAAGTTTGCATTCCGGCGTATGTCATTTGGTTTATGTAATGCGCCGGCAACCTTTCAACGCTGTATGATGGCAATCTTCTCTGACATGGTCGAACATAATTTAGAGGTATTCAGGGATGATTTCTCCGTGTTTGGTGACAGTTTCGACTCGTGTTTGAAGAATCTGGTCTTGGTGTTAAAAAGATGCGTGGAGACTAACCTGGTGCTTAACTGGGAAAAATGTCATTTTATGGTTCAAGAAGGAGTTATTCTGGGCCATAAGGTTTCCGCATCCGGATTGGAGGTGGATAGAGCGAAAATTGAGACAATTGAGAAATTACCTCCTCCATCATCTGTGAAGGGCATTCGAAGCTTTTTGGGACATGCAGGGTTTTATAGACGCTTTATTAAAGATTTTTCAAAGATTTCGAAACCCCTATGCTCACTTTTGGAAAAAGATGTGCCGTTTAAGATGGATCAGGCATGCATCGAGGCATTTGAGATATTAAAGAAGAAATTGGTCTCTGCACCAATCATTGTAGCACCCGATTGGTCTTTACCGTTCGAATTGATGTGCGACGCCAGTGATTACGCGGTGGGAGCCGTATTGGGACAACGTCACGATAAGATTTTTCATACTATCTATTACTCTAGTAAGACATTGACAGATGCCCAGCTGAACTACACAACAACCGAAAAAGAATTACTCGCAGTGGTGTTTGCTTTTGACAAGTTCAGAGCTTATCTCCTAGGCACCAAGGTAATTGTCTACACTGATCATTCGGCTATTAAATATCTGATTGAAAAGAAAGATACTAAACCACGGTTAATACGATGGGTGCTGTTGTTACAAGAATTTGATCTGGAGATCCGGGACAGAAAAGGTACAGAAAACCAAGTGGCGGATCATTTGTCTCGGTTAGAAAATACAGAGGAGCAGAAAGAAGACAACTTAGTGATTAATGAAAAATTTCCAGATGAGCAACTGTTCCGGGTAACTATCCTATTGCCTTGGTATGCTGACTATGTAAACTATGTGGTTGCCAAGGTGTTACCGCCGGATTTGACTTCACAACAACGAAAGAAGTTTCTCCACGATGTGAAGCAATACTATTGGGATGAACCGTTTCTGTTTAAAGCATGTGCCGGCCAAATGATAAGACGTTGTGTACCTCATGAAGAAATGGATAGTTTATTAGGTCACTGCCACTCCTCAGATTATGGAGGTCATTATTCTGGTGATAGAACAGCAGCGAAAGTACTACAATCGGGATTTTTCTGGCCTTCTCTATTCAAAGATGCTCATCTCTTTGTGCTGAAATGTGATCGCTGCCAACGCGTCGGTAATATCTCTAAGCGTAATGAAATGCCACTCAATACAATTTTAGAGGTGGAACTATTCGACGTGTGGGGAATCGATTTTATGGGACCATTTCCATCTTCTTTTAATAATCAGTACATCTTGTTAGCGGTCGATTATGTGTCCAAATGGGTAGAGGCAACAGCGTTACCAACGAATGATGCTAGCGTTGTTATCCGATTTTTGAAGAAGAACATTTTTACCCGATTCGGTACACCGCGAGCTATAATAAGTGATGAGGGAACTCACTTCTGTAACAAACAGTTTACCAAATTGCTTGTCAAGTATGGGGTTCGGCACAAAATTGCAGCTGCATATCACCCCCAAACCAATGGCCAAGCGGAGGTGTCGAATAGGGAAGTTAAGAGGATCCTGGAAAAGGTAGTCAATCCGTCACGAAAAGATTGGGCAATGCGTCTCGACGATGCTCTATGGGCCTATCGAACAGCGTACAAAAATCCGATCGGCATGTCACCGTACAGAATGGTATTTGGAAAGGCGTGTCACTTACCGGTCGAGCTCGAACACAGTGCACATTGGGCTATTCGGAAACTGAACTTTGATCTGGAAGCAGCGGGTGAGAAACGGTTACTGCAGTTGAACGAGATGGCTGAATTCCGGTTCAATGCGTACGAAAATGCTAAGCTCTACAAGGAGAAAGTCAAAGCTTGGCACGATAAAAAAATTCTTGATAGAACATTTGAACCCGGCCAACAAGTACTATTGTTCAATTCACGCCTGCGTTTATTTCCGGGAAAATTGAAATCCAGGTGGTCCGGACCTTTCGTTGTTATATCTGTCACGCCACACGGAAACATTGAGGTCGAGGAACCGAACTCCAAGCGTACGTTCAAGGTCAATGGTCAACGTCTGAAACATTATTGGAGTGGACCAATCGAACGTCAAGCTACGGTCCAGTACCTCTCCGAACCAGTGCATAACTGACCAAAACCGAAAAATCGGGCTGACGACTGTAAACCAAGCGTTTCTTGGGAGGCAACCCATTAAGTTTTGCACTTTTAACGTTATTTCATGTCATTCTGTTTGATTTACTTTTAATTTTATTTTATTTTATTTTGTGTCGATTTTTATTTTTCTTTAGCAGTGAAGAAGACAATTTTGATAGCTTAATTCTTAGTGATTTTCCATGAGGGGACGGTACAAAGAAAACTACCACATAAGTACAGCGCCCCGGCGCTCCCACTGCAAAGGATCAAGCGCCCCGGCGCTAGGCACCAGAAGCTCAAATTCAAGCCCAGCGCCCCGGCGCTGGCATACCAGTCATTTCAAGCGCCCCGGCGCTAAGCACCAGAAGCTCAAATTCAAGCCCAGCGCCCCGGCGCTGGTAACCTATTCATTTACAGCACCCCGGCGCTAGGGACCAAAAACTTATATTTAAGTCCAGCGCCCCGGCGCTGGCTTCCAAGGTATTTCCAGCGCCCCGGCGCTATAGCATATCAAACGCCTCTGCCCCTCAGCGCCCCGGCGCTCAGCATAAGGCAACACCCAGCGCCCCGACGCTGGGATCAGGTTTGACAATCCAATTTTAAATATCAGCCGTTTCCTCCTCCCTCACTCCATTCACACGCCGGCAATCCAAGGCAGTTACGCCCCCACTCTCCCATTCTCCTAAATTTCTCCTCCCCTCTCCAAATCACACGCTCTGCAATCTTGGATAATTGTCCTCCCACACATCTACCGCACCCTACTAACTGTGTTGGTCTCTTGTGTGCCGATTTCTATTCCTCCAATTTCTTTGAAGGTAGTAACGGTATGATTTGCTGTATTCTTATTATCACAGATCCAGACTTTTCTTTCTTATTCTATGCATCTGGGTAATCCATTAGCAATCATAGATAATTCAATACTGTTGGGTATTTTCTTCCGCACAAGGTTGGTGAATGCTACAGGCCTGGCATGCATGGACATAGGATTAGTGATGGTTGTGTTAAATTTATCAGATGAGGCCTAGGTGTTTGACAAATTGTCTAAGTCAAAAACACATGTGTAGTTAACATACTTATAAGTTTCAGGTCTTTTCTCCGCCTGTGCACTCACCACGATAATATTTTATACGTTTCGGAGTAATGCTATGCACACATGTATCCAACAATGCATTTTTTTTAAGCTAAACTATGACCATGTGTCTTTGCAGAACCCTCTACATGGCATCCAAACGTCACCGTGGCAAAGGGTCCGGGGTCGCTTCAGTGTCACCTCAAAAATTTGACAGCCGGCGGTTTGTTAGTCACGCAGCTCAAGAACGCTACAGCCACATGGCCACCCGCTCACTAGTCCCCGAACGTGGTCTCCGTCCCGATCAAACCAAGGATGGAGACATTGCAGTAATGATTGCTGAACGAAACTGGTTCTCCCTCACTGAACAGCCTGACCCGGCAGTGATTGCAGTTGTCAAAGAATTCTACGCCAACTTGCCCGAGCATAACCATTATGGGGTGTTCGTCAGAGGTAAATCTGTGGAAATTGGCGAGGAAGATATAAATGGATGCTATCAACTACCACTGGAGGAGTTTCATGATGAATATGTTGGACTAGTGAGTGATGGGCCGGACTATGAAAAGATTATTCGGGAGCTGTGTCAGCCGGGCACTACATGGACCCTACATGAGCGTGGCAGCATGACTTTCCCATTATCTCACCTCAGTCTATATGGAAAGGCATGGTATGCCTTTATCTGTGCTAAATTGATGCCCTGCACCCATGTGAGTCACGTAACCAAAGAAAGGGCTGTGCTATTATACTCCATCGTACAAGGCCTCAGAATTGATGTCGGCCATCTTATTCAGCAATCTATGCTCCGCGCATCTCGCGGAGGGACCACGGGAGGGTTACCACATCCGTCGCTGATCTGCGTTTTATGTGCTAAGTTTGGGGTCAAATGGAAATCAGACGAGATGATTCAAACTCCTATGCCTGTGTTGGACCACAACTTGATCCGGCGTTATAAAGTGTGGTCGGGTGGAGCTAATCACCCTAGGGGACTGGGTTTCATTATCCCCCAAGTCGCATCTCCACCAGCCCCACCACCCAGGCCCCACCTACTTATGGTCCTTCGACAGCAGCTCAGCGAGGTGTGGTCCCTGACGCTGTCCAGCGGGAGATCGACGGCTGGTTTTACAACATTGAGTCCCAGAATGTGCGCTTAGCGGAACGCCAGGATGTGATTTTCAAGTATGTAGTTGATCAATTTGCTGCGCAGAATGCACTAACCATCCAAACTCATCCGGGTGTTCCCCTTAGCCATTTCCCAACGGCACCCGTTCTGCCGGTATTTCCCCCTTCCGACCAAGAGATGAGTGACGACGATGATGCTCCCCCGGAGGAATAAGCTCGTCAGGGAAGTCCTCTGTTTTATTTTGCCTTACTTTTCGCATGAGGACATTGCTCTTGATAAGTTTGGGGGGTAGTTAAGTTTTATTTTTTAAAAAATAAAAAAAAATAAAAATAAAAAAATTAAAAAATTAAAAAAAAGTGGTAGGTTATTCGTATGTGGATTGTTTATTCATAAAGTTGCATTTAGGATTGCATGTTAATTCCAGTTCTTGATAATGCGTATATCTGGGGCCAATGATGAAAGTAGAATTGCATGAACAAGTCTAATAAGGATTGTTGATTCAGTGATATGATTTTCTTGACATAAATTGGGTCTTTATCTGTTTGACATTGATATTATAGGAAGGCACTTTGACAAAACGACCATGTTGGCTATGATACTTTAAATGGCTAGATAATAGAGTTCTAAAGAAGGATTGCTAGTGATATGGAAGAACAATTTGAATAACTAGAGGAGACTGAATTTATGCATAAACTCAAGTTTGGGGGAAAATATATGGAATATAAAAAAAAAAAAAAAAAAAAACTGTGTGTTGAGTTTTGTGGTGGGTTGAGGGGAGACACTCCCCATAAACACAAGCGTGAGATGGAGCGTAAAACGAAACTCACCAACCATCGATCTAAAAAAAATATATACAGAGTGACTAGTCTTGTTTCGGGGCCTTTGTTACTTGAGCAAGTACGCCCGAAGGGGTATCTTAAAACCTAGCGCCCTAAGGTCTTATATGGTCTGGGAGTCGTTGGTCGAAAGCTCGCTAAGGGGTAACACTGTTAGCCTAATGAGATAAGACATTGCACAGTGATTTAAAAAAAAAAAAAAAAAAAAAAGAAAAGCAAAGCATAAGTATTCCATGTTGACTTTCGAATGCGGGTAAGTGTTTGAATTCAGTTGAAACGAGTATATTTGATGAGTGCTCCAGTTTACACTGTATGATGCCTACTAAGAAATTTATTATCTTTCGTATTTTAGTCTTTCATGGGTTAGCATGGTTGTTGGACACACACGCACAATATCAGTAATAACAGATTTAGATCCGTTGACTGTCGGGAGATTGTCGATCTGTTTTTGCATGATGAATTGGCCTGTTATGTGATTTTTCTGAGGCATATGGATATACGCGAACTCTTGAATAGCTGGAATTACGAATACATAAATATAAATAGTTTGTGTTTGCATGATGTTTAGTTTTGTTTGTGAGTTTATGTTTTGTCGCATGAGGACACACAACATTTTAAATTTGGGGGTATTTGATGAATGGGTAGTATACCCATGAATTGGATACATTTGGACTTAAGTTATTGCATTTTTAAGTTATTTAGTAGCATTTTATTGTGTTTATTTCTTGTTTTGCAGATTTGGGAGCTGAAGGGGGGCAATTATGGGAAATTCAAGCAAATAATGGCAATTCGGTAATTAAAGCGAAGTACAGCGCCGGGGCGCTGGAATTAGTACTATCCACAGCGCCGGGGCGCTGAGCCTCGACAGGCGTTGACTGGTTACGCGCGGTTGACTTTCGGATGGACTTAATTTGGTCATTGAGAGCTAGAATAAAACCTAATTGGAGAAGGATTGTGGGGATATAAAAAGAAACAAAGTGCTGAAATAAAGGAGGCTTGGTTTTGGAATTTTATTGGGAGAAAAGGATTGAAGAAGCTCTCTATTTTCAGGCTACGTGAGATTGCTTGGAAATTGGGGATTGGCTACAGAGTTTATTCTTTTTCTCCTTATTTTTAATTTATAATTCTTTAAGGATGATTTGTCAACAATTAATGTTTTTTATTTCTGAGATGAACTAATTCTTTCATTAAGATTTCAATTGAACTTCTTATGACTATAAAGTAGTTATTTATTCATTCTAATTACTTATGTTGAAGTGAATTGTTCATCATGTTTTGTGCTTATTGCGTAATTATTTGGCCGATAATTATCCTGTTATTCTAGAAGGAATTGGAAAAGGAATTCTAGGGTTAGAACTGGGCATGATGATGTGTGACTTGATTATTTGCATAATTAGGTTTGTGAATTGAATGGAAATATCTTTTCACCGCATGTAGCATATAGGGAATTGGAATTGGAAAGCGTTTAATTCAATTGTTTTGCATAGGAATATAGCAAGATTAATCTGGATTAAATAGAAGTCAATTGATCACTTGGAAAAGGGCATTTGACATTTAAGAATTCTTGTTAACAATTCAGTAGACATAGTAATTGGGATGAGTAGGTAACTGGTTTATGGTTCATAATTGGGGATATTGAAGTCTTAACTTTTATCTATCGGAAATCGTTTATTCAGGCATTAATTTATTTAATCAGTTATTTTAGAATAATATCTTTTGGTGTTCAAATTTGTGTTAATGATTCAGAAAATCATAATTTCTTCTTGTTCGAATAAAATTGAATTGATATAGTATTAGTAGTTGGGATTTATTAATTGGAATTCTCTGAGGGAACGATACTCAACTTATCACTATATTACTTGTTGACCACGTATACTTGCGTGTTGTGCGTAATTAGATTTTACTCAACACCTGTCTGTGCATTTTACGCCGGACCTGGTTCCGTTATTTATTATTCTGTTGGAATAACCTGCCTGTGCGGTCTATCGCATGCATGATGATTTCTTTTGTTATTCCATTCTTTATTATACTCAGTTGGTTAAAACTTTGACTTCTATACTCCTTGAAATTATTGGAATATCCTTGATATTTGCGCTTCATCCAATATCTTTTCATGTAAATATTCTTCTGAGCATTCTTGAATTTTACTCTACAAAACAGTATCATGTTGACAGTTTGGACGTTATTGGTTCCTGGATAAATTAATTCTTGAACTTGTTTTATTGAATTCTTATATCATTTTCATCATCCTCATGTTTATATTTTATTGAAAGTCATATGTGGCCTGTAGTGCATAGATGGACTTGGTATGATTATGACCAGCAATAAAAGTGATAAAAAATCTTATAAATCATAAAAGATAGTAGATTTAATTCTCTACTTGACTCTTTTAATGGATTGTTTGTTCCGCTGCAGTTAAACATGATGTTTGTTATATTGTATCAGTTTAACACTGTTTAAGGCTAATGATAATTTATTCTGCATTATCTTAGTCATAATATTTCTTACTGGGCTAGTTGAGCTCACCTTTTCTTTCACTGTTCTCTTTAGGAAATGAGAATATAGCTGGGACGAGTCGGGGAACGGAGTGATGGTCCTAGATGGTTCATTAGTAGTCCTCACTATTCTGTGATATAGTGTGATAATAATTGTAATGAGGACTCCTTTTGAGTTTGTATACTCTCTAGTAGACAATATTTATATTCAAACTCACAGTTTATGTTTTGACGTATTGTACATGACAATTGTATTTTTAAGTTGTATTTGAATTCTGTACCATGTATCTGGCGACTCAAGATGGGTGATGTATACCTAATTTTGGGGGCATCACAGTTGGTATCAAAGCTTAGGGATATGATCCATGGCTAAGATGTGAGAATAGTAATAGGAGGGGAGAGACGAGGAATTCCTTCGCTAGTATGACCTACCTAAGCTTATGTAGTATTTAATTAGTCGGTCAGAATTTAGGGATAATGTTACATGTCAATTAAACTTTATTTTGTTGCAGTATCTGAAAATGACATCCGAGAATGTTGAGAATAACAATGGAGCACATGTCACCGTTGATTCACCATATATCAATAATCAGGATAATGTGCATTAGGAAGGCGACAATTCTCATTCAAACAACAACACTGACCAAATGATGAATGATCAAATGTTCAGAGGCTTTATGCAATTCATGCAACAGCAGGCGAGAGCGGCTCCTGTCCAAAATATAGGTGGAAACACTGGAAACTCTCAGACGGTCACCGCTAAACAGTTCAAGGAGCTAGGACCACCGGAGTTTATTGGAGAGCCAAAACCACTTAAGGCGGAAGCATGGATAAAGCAGATCACCAAGATATTTGATGTCTTGGGATGCTCCGAGGACCAAAAGGTTCCCTTTGCCGCCTTTATGTTGCGAGGAGAGGCAGATTACTGGTGAGAATTGGTAAAGCGTACTCAACCTGCCGCACTGAAAATGTCTTGGGAGAAGTTCCAAGAACTATTCAACGACAAATACTTTCCCAAAAGTATTCATCACATGAAGGAGGTGGAGTTCATTAAGTTGGAACAAAATAATATGACCTTGTCGATGTACGAAGCAAAGTTTGTCGAGTTGTCCCGGTTTGCGTCCCACTTGGTGGATAATGAAGAAAGAATTACGCGGATGTTTTTAAGAGGTTTGAAGCCGGAGATACGTCAACATCTTATTTCTCATAAACTGTGTTTGTAGTCAGATGTTGTAAATATGGCTCAATTAGTGGAGCGCGATAACGAGTCAACGCAACCAAAAGAGAGCAGCCGGCAAAATGATAATACCAGTGAGAGCATTCATCGAAGCGGTGACAACAAGCGTGGAGGAAATCAACAGGCCAGAAGTGGTAACCACTTCGGTGGTAATCAGGGCCAAAACAATAAGAATGGGCATTTCAAGAAGAGGAGATTCAATAATGATGGAAAGACATCAGCACCAGTACCTGTCGTTAAGGAAGGAGAATGACCACCTATCATATGCTTCAAATGCGGAGGGGAGGGGCACATCAGTCCAAATTGCGCGATGTCGTCCAAAGCATGTTATAATTATGGAAGAGAAGGTCACTTAGCCCGATTTTGTCATTCATCGAAGACAAGTTCAGCTAGGATGGAGGCACCAAAGGTCATCCCAGAAAAGTCAAAACCGGTAGTGCAAGGGAGAGCGTTTGTTGTGACCTCCCAAAAAGCAAGGAACCCGAATGAGGCCATCACGGGTAAGCTTATCATAAACTCTAGAGAAGTCTATACTTTATTTGATATCGGTTCTACCCATTCTTTTATTTCTCCTACTTGCGCTCAACAATTAAATTTGACTCCGGAGAAATTAGACTTTGACTTATATGTGGAATCTCCGTTGGAAGAAACCTTCATTGCATCCACTGTTTATAAGTCTTGATTGGTTCAAATTGGTACCCTCACATTACCTGTCGATCTTATTTCATTGAAAATACTTGCATTTGACGTGATTTTAGGGATTGATTGGTTAACTACTCATCATACAAAAATTGATTATTTCGTAAGGTTGTTAGCTTTCATATTCCTAACCAACCTATTATACGAATTCAAGCGACCAAACCATTAAAATCAATCACAGTAATTTCAAGCCATAAAGCTATTCGTTTATTGAAAAATGGATGTCAAGCTTTCTTAGCTCATGTCACAGATTTAAACAAAAATATGTCAGTTTTGAACGATATTTCTATTGTTAATAAATTTCCTGACGTATTCCCTGAAGAACTTCCCGGCCTACCCCCAGAGCGTGAAATTAAATTTTTTATCAACCTTGAACCTGGTACCAAACCCATTTCCAAATCCCCATATCAAATGGCTCCTATTGAACTTCAGGATTTAAAGACCAAACTGCAGGAATTGTTAGACATTGGCTTTATTCGTCCTAGTACGTCTCCTTGGGGTGCTCATGTTCTATTCGTGAAGAAGAAAGATGGGAGTATGCGACTTTGTATTAATTATTGGGAGTTGAATCATGTCACCATCAAAAATAGGTACCCATTGCCACGTATTGATGACCTGTTTGACCAGTTGCAAGGAGCCAAATTCTTTTCAAAGATTGATCTTTGTTTCGGATATCACCAATTGAAGATTAGAACCGATGACATTCCAAAGACGACTTTCAGAACTCGGTACGGGCATTATGAATTCCTAGTTATGTCCTTTGGACTGACTAATGCTCCTGCAGCCTTCATGGATATGATGAACCGAGTATTCAAGGAATATTTGGATCACTTTGTGGTCGTCTTTATTGATGACATCCTTATTAATTCCAAAAGCCGTGAAGATCATGAGCAACACTTGAGACTGACTCTCCAAAAGCTTCGTGAATATAAGCTTTATGCCAAGTTGAAGAAATGCGAGTTCTGGCTTGAGGAAGAAGCATTCCTTGGGCACGTAGTATCAAGTCATGGAATATCTGTTTACCCAGCAAAGATTGAAATTATTCAAAGCTGGGAGCAACCTAAATTAGTGACCGAAGTATGTAGCTTTCTCGATTTAGCTGGTTATTATCGAAGATTCGTGGAAGGATTTTCTCGAATCGCTACACCATTAACTCAGCTAACTCAAAAAGATACAAAGTTCAGTTGGAGAGAAGAATGTGAGAGAGTTTTCAAGAACTCAAGAGGAGACTCATTTCGGCACCTGTTCTGACAATACCATCTGGCTCGGAGGGATTTGTCATCTACAGTGATGCTTCGGGCAAAGGGTTGGGATGTGTTCTCATGCAACATGGGAAAGTCATAGCCTATACCTCACGACAACTCAAAGAATATGAGAGGAATTATCCTACTCATGATCTAGAGTTGGCAGCTGTTGTCTTTGCACTTAAAATTTGGAGGCATTACTTGTAATGGGAGAAAGTGAAGATCTTTACGAATCATAAAAGCCTCAAATATTTCTTCACTCAAAAGAAACTCAACATGCGACAACGATGTTGGCTTGAACTGTTGAAAGGTTATAATCATACCATCCAATACCATCCTAAAAAAAGCGAACGTGGTAGCTGACGCACTGAGTAGAAGATCATATGATAGTATGAGTGCGA
Source organism: Panax japonicus (assembly GCA_020205505.1). Lineage (NCBI taxonomy): Eukaryota > Viridiplantae > Streptophyta > Magnoliopsida > Apiales > Araliaceae > Panax > Panax japonicus. The sequence goes on along the minus strand of CM035094.1, from coordinate 55,244,162 downwards.
TATTGTCAACGCAAATGCCCATTTTATGTTTCTTGCAAAGGATGGAGATAGAGTTAAAGACTCCAGGGACCCATGTGATGATGGCGAATATACGAGTAGAACCAACTTTAAGCGATAAAGTTAAAGCTGCTCAAGCTACAGACCTGGAGATGATACGTATGAGGAAGAAAGTGCAAGAAGGAGCTATGCCGGGAGTAAGAATCAATGAAGAAGGAATACTTTGAGTCAACTCCAAACTTTGTGTTCCTAACGACCCTGATTTAAAGTATAAAATCATGATGGAGGCGTACAACACACCGTTTACAATCCATCCTGGGAGTACTAAAATGTATCATGATCTTCGTCATACATTTTGGTGGAGCAATATGAAGAGAGAGATAACATTGTTTATCTCAAGGTGTCTAACTTGTCAACGAGTTAAAGCGGAGCATCAAGTACCAAAAGATCCATTGCAACCACTTAAAATTCCAGAATGAAAGTGGGAGCACATTACCATTGATTTCGTTACCGGTCTTCCTAAGGTTTCTCAAGGCATAGATGCGATTTGGGTCATTTTTGATAGATTAACCAAGTCTGCTCATTTCTTACCGATACGAGAAACTTATACACTTGAACGTCTTGCTCGTATATACATAAATGAGATTGTATGACTGCATGGTATGCTAGTATCCATAGTTTTTGATCGAGACCCAAGATTCACTTCATGATTTTGGGTTAGTTTGTAAAAAGCTATGGGTACAGACTTACGATTTAGCTCGGTATATCATCCTCAGATGGAGGGACAGTCGAAGAGGACTATTCAAACTGTTGAAGATCTATTAAGACTTTGTGTCCTTAATTTCAAGGGAAGTTGGGACAAGTTCGTACCGTTGGTGGAGTTTTCCTACAACAACAGTTATCAAGCAAGTATTGGCATGGCTCCATTCGAAGCGTTGTATGGAAGAAAGTGTCGTTCTTCAGTATGCTGGGATGAGGTGGGTGAAACAACGTTGTTGGGACCGGAGTTGGTACGTATAACTATGAAAAAGATTCAAACGATCCGGCAACGTATAAAAACCTCACAACATCGACAAAAGAGTTATGTTGATCTTCATCGAAAGGATGTGGAATTCGATATAGGAGATCATGTGTTGTTACGTGTTGCTCCATGGAAAGGAGTTACGAGATTTGGAAAGAGAGGAAAGCTCAATCCTAGATTCATCGGCCCATTTTTAATCCTCGACCGAGTGGGAACTGTGGCCTATAGACTCGCCTTACCGCCAAGTATGTCCCGTGTTCATAATGTTTTTCACATATCTATGTTGCGTAAATATGTGAAAGACCCAAACCACATTATTGAGTTAGAACCAGATGAGATAGAGGAAGATTTAACGTATGAAGAGTTACCTATTAAAATCTTGGATAAGAAGGATCATGTTCTACGCTCTAAGTTTTTACCTGAAGTCAAAGTTTTGTGGAGAAACCACGATGTGGAGGAACCACAATGTGGAGGAAATGACTTGGGAGTTAGAATCTGAGATGAAGTCAAGGTATCCTCATCTCTTCGATATACCAGGTATGTACCCTAATTTCGAGGAAGAAATTTCATAAGAATGGGAGGTTTTAAGACCCCAACTTTTAAGAATAAAGAATAATTTTCTCGAATTATATTTTTGAATATTATGGTGTTGATTTGATATAATGTTATAGTTGTGGATAATATTTACAAATTTTACAAAGTAAGTAAGTGGTTATATAATATTCGATTGGTTGGGGAATATTATTTTTGTCAGGGAATATTTGTACGACGGCACAATCATTGGTGGACCCCACAACGGAAGTATTGTCGTAGTTAGAAAACGACAAAATTATCTTTCTATAAAAATAACGGCGGAGGTTTTACCGTTAAAACTGATGAACTACCCGGTAGTAAAAGTACAGTAATACGTGTGGTTGCATAGTAGCACACAGTATTGATTATTGATGCTTACGTGAGAAGTCACTCAGTTATACTCAATTATTGCTACAGTAATTGCTGCATCATATCTCTTATATTATTGATTCAATTATTGTCACAATATCATCTGTATAATATGTTATATTATTAAATCAATAATTGAGATGACAAGTTATAATATTAATGATTAATATTGTTGAAAGATTAAATATGTGTTGATTAAAAATAAAATGATTTGTGGTAATATTTATTCAATCCTTGATGTATATAAAGAGTCTATTATGAGAAATTTATGGTACATTTGGTTATTCTATGGGGGCCCATATGTTATCATCTAAGAGTCTCTTTCGCTAATAGTAATTACCTTTACCATACGTCAAACCACTTGTCGTTTCATATTACAGGCGTCGAACCAATTTTCGTTTCACATTACAGGTGTCAACCCAATTGGTGTTTCACATTACAGGCATCAAACCACTTTTCTTTTCACATCACCAGTCGTCAAGCCGCTTGCCTTTTCACATTACAAGTACTAAGCTAGAAATCTTCTATAAATAGAGGCCTAGTTCTTCATTATTTTTCACGAATTCATTTAAGCTATAGAGACAGAAAGTATAGAGAGAATAAGAGAGAAAGAAGAAGAGTATTCTGTTACTACACTACTGAAGTATTCAATCTCCTACTAATGTAAGGGGTGTTATTTCTTTTGTATTCATGAAGAGAACTTCTGTTATTCCATTATTTATTATTCTGTTGGAATAACCTGTATACGCGGGCTACCCTATACTTGGTGAAATTCTTCTGTTATTCCAGTCTTTATTATTCTGTTAGAATATCCTGTATGTGCATTTTACGTCGGACCTGGTTCCGTTATTTATTATTCTGTTGGAATAACCTGTCTGTGCGGTCTATCGCATGCATGGTGATTTCTTTTGTTATTCCATTCTTTATTATACTTAGTTGGTAAAAACTTTGACTTCTATACTCCATGAAATTAGTGGAATATCCTTGATATTTGCGCTTCATCCAGTATCTTTTCATGGAAATATTCTTCTGAGCATTCTTGAATTTTACTCTACAAAGCAGTATCATGTTGACAGTTTGGACGTTATTGGTTCCTAGATAAATTAATTCTTGAACTTTGTTTTATTGAATTCTTATATCATTGTCATCATCCTCATGTTTATATTTTATTGAAAGTCATATGTGGCCTGTAGTGCATAGATGGACTTGGTATGATTATGACCAGAGATTATCCGGTATAATCATGACCATAATGTTACAAATGATATGGTAAAAGTCCTCATTTACCCATAGTGCATTGATGGATAGTTGTTGGTATAATCATGACCATTAATGAATACTCAAATATTCTTGGCCCATAGTGCATGGATAATTATGGTCGTGATACTAAAGAATATCCTTGGCCGTAGTGCAGGGGTGATTCGATGATGTGGATTATTTATTAAGCTGAGTCCCAGCGATAAAAGTGATGAAAAACCTTTTAAATCATAAAAGATAGTCGATTTTATTCTCTACTTAACTCTTTTAATGGATTACTTGTTCCACTGCAGTTAAACTTGATGTTTGTTATATTGTATCAGTTTAACACTATTTAAGGCTAATGATAATTTATTTTGCATTATCTTAGTCATAATATTTCTTACTGGGCTAGTTGAGCTCACCCTTTCTTTCACTGTTCTCTTCAAGAAATTAGAATATAGCTGGGACGAGTCGGGGAACGGAGTGATGGTCCTAGATAGTGCATTAGTAGTCCTCACTATTCTGTGAAATAGTGTGATAATAATTGTAATGAGGACTCCTTTTGAGTTTGTATACTCTCTAGTAGATACTATTTGTATTCAAACTCACAGTTTATGTTTTGTCGTATTGTACATGACAATTGTATTATTAAGTTGTATTTGAATTCTGTACCATGTATCTGGCGACTCAAGAAGGGTGATGTAATATATGAAAAATAAATAAATAAATTAATGACATTCAATTTCGTTTTTTTAAAAATTTTAATTGGGCTTTCTTTTGTTTGGGTAAAACATTGTTTTAATTTATGTGGACTAAAAATAAGTAAGAGATTTCATTAAATTGAGCCTTAAAATTAGATTGTGTTTAATTTATATGTTGGTAATATCTAATCCCATCAACCACCACGGAGGAAACTCTAGGCGGAACAAAATGTAAATAAAGCTGTATAAAGCAATCAACTGCCACGAAGTGAACTCCAGGTAGGACGAAAAGTAAAGAAAGCTGTAAAAACGATCAACCACCACGAAGTAACTCCAGGTGGGACGAAATATATATATATATATATATATATATATATATATATATATATAAAAGCGATAAACGCACCGGATGTAAAATACAGGCTCATCGAACAGAGTTCGACAATAGTTCATAAATATAAATATATATTATATAAAAGCGAGTAAATGCACCGGATGTAAAATCCAGGCTCGTCGAACAGAGTTCGACAATAGTTCATATATATATATATATATATATATATATATATATATATATATATATATATATTAAAGCAGTAAACGCTCCAGACCGAAGTCTAGGCTCATCGAACAAAGTTCGACACACAGTTCATATATATATATATATATATATATATATATAAAAGAAAATAAACGCTCCAGACCGAAGTCTAGGCTCAATCGAGGCATAACTCGATAATGTTAGTCCATATATAAATATATATATATATATATATATATATATATATATATATATATATATATATATATACAAACTGAAATGAAACCACGGACCGAAGTTCGGGCAAACACACGCAACATGACTCTCAACGTGAAGAAGGGTGTGTGCAAAGATGAAGATTAAGGCTTTAAAGTGTGTGAGAAGGCTTACAGTTGACTACCAAAGAAGACTTCTATATCTTTAAAGTGGGTAAAAACTGGCTTTTGTAGGTATAGAAGTAGCTATATATGAGCTCACATGTGTTTAAAATGAAAAAGCACTCAGTATGGGGTGAGTACAGAGCAAATTGGGAAGGGCTTCATCGCCATTTTTTTTTTTCAAAATGGCCACCCCAAGCCCTCTATTTATAGAGGGTGGAGCCACAGGTATATATGCAACAGGGCCGCAGGTGTACCAGAGGCTACCCGGGTTTCCCCGGGTTTCTCGGGTTGAGTCGTCTCGTAGTACGTGTACTCGGGCACTATAATGTCCGCTCGAACTTTCAAAAGTGCAATCCGGGCATCCGATTGTGGTATACAGGACCTATTTCAGATCGCCTTTGTCTAGAGTTATACAATGGCATGGGATTAGAGTTTGTACGAAGTCATTGAAGATGGGACGATGCCCTCCGATCTTCAAGCTTCAAATTCCATCCGTTACCCCGCACAATAGTCACTCAGGATTGGTTTTCATTGATTCTTGTGGGACATCGTTGTGTAGAGATGTTCATGAAATGTTGAGACGACGTGATGTGGCATCATGTTGGCGAGATGACGATGTTGCCCTTCACCAGTGTTATCGCTAGTTTGGGCTGATAAAGCGGACGTTGCTCAGGGCTTCGCTGAGGTTGGACTGTTGCAATTATTGAAGGTCCTCAATGTCATCTCTGAGGTGTGCCTGTCCTACTGGTGTTATCTCTGGGTTAGTACTAAGTATCTCGTTGTGAGTGCCGAGATTGAAGCTGGGTGCATTTGAAACAAGCATTTCCGGGGTTATCGCCAAAACTGCATTCCTTGGGGTTAACACCAAGGTTGGTGGCTATTCCCATGATTGGGACTGAGACTGGATATATCTGGATATTTCGAGATTAATCGGTCTACTCCGGTGTGTGTTCTGGTATTGGGTCTACATGCCTCGGGGTTATATTCGAGGTTAGAATTGTTACTCCCAGTGTGTGTTCTGGGGTTGATGCTGAACTTCCGGTAGTATCCGGAACTGATATGAACTGTTTTCTAGGGTTCCCTCTTGAAAGACGAATCTGCCCTACTGCAAGGTTAGTGACAAGTGTACAGAAAATTTTGAGTGTCTACATTTATATTACTGAAATATAAATAATATTATATTATTATTCTCATTCCTTGTTCAAAATCTAGACTTAGGGTTTTGAATTTATATCTGACATAACCTTCACAAATACCATTATTAATTTAAAATAATTAACTTAACTAATATAATAACATATATATTATAATAATCATATCAGTTATACAATAATTATATTTTCATGGAAATTAAATATTAAATATTTTATTACAAAATTAATTTATTATAAGAATATCATCTATAATGATCAATAATTCTTAAAAGAATTTGTTTATAATTATTCATTAAATAAATAATTTTATTTATCACATATATACATATATTTTACTTTGCACATATTCCCACCTTTATATATAAAAAAAATTATTTGCAAAATTTCTTATTGAAAATATTGGGTTATTACAGTATAAGTTTCTCGTATCGGTATGAAATAAGCAGACTTGGTCAATCTATCAACAATGACCCAAATTGCATCTATGCCATGATAAACCTTTGGAATACTAGTAACGAAATCTATGGTAATGTGCTCCCACTTCTATTCTAGAATTTCAAGTCTTTGCAATGGACTATTTGGCACTTGATACTCCGCCTTGACTCGTTGAAAAGTTAGACACCTTGAGATAAACCCCGCTATCTATGAGGCCCCCGAACCCGGATACTTGAAACCCGAATTCGGTACTTCACGATACCATTTTTATGAGCGGAATAATACTAATAATAATAACAATAATATAATACATAACTTAAATTACATATATATCAGAGTCTTTCTCCCAAGTACGTAACCTTTAGTCATTCATTACATGATATTAGATATTTAAATATCATAGTCTTCATAATCTTAAACTATTACAAAACAGTACCACAAATCTTATTTGGTTAGCTTTCCCTTTCCCTTGTTTCGGCATGAGCGTTCTGGTTCTTCACACTTAGCTGAAAAACATTTAAATTAAGCAAGGATGAGCATTTGAGCGCCGAGCAAGTATTTATATATATATATAACCTGAAAGAATTTAAATGTTTTCTTTATAATACCCTTCTACAACCAGTCAATAGTTGTGAAGTAATCTATACCAATAATAGTATCATAACAACCCTCTTTCAAATTTTTGAAACTACGTATTGACTATATATGCGGTTTCTGTGACATACTATGAACATTGTTTTCATTTTCGAAAAGGTTTGAACAGAAATTCATCTGTAAACCATCATGACTTACGGGCACGGAGGGTGATCAGCCCCATTGCACCCTGTATTGATCAATACTACATGTATAAGAACGAAATTATCGTTCACTCTGTCCGCCTTGGGCGCATAAAAATTTTCTCATTATCGGGATGTTCATACCTGTCAGTTTTTATAACAAAGGTCTTATCTTGTTCAACAATAGTATAATTCAACATATATGTATATCAAAGGTGTATCAACATGTGATTAAACACAATGATTATCCAAGTGGGGACACTTGTATAATCATTTCTAGAAATTAACGAACAGAATATATAACTGAATTATCATATACTAACATGTTGATAATCAATGGGTTTATATAATATTGGTTTAACAATCTATATATTAATAATAATAATTATTCTGAACTTCTTACTTCGGTCCATTGCATAAAGAAAATGCAAAGTTAGGATACTTGCCTGATGCGCTGCTTACACTTACGCAACTTAGATTTATCTTTTCTATCTCGACCTATCATTAATCAGATCATTTTACTTATTAGTACAACATAATGTACATATAACACTGCCTATTGCAGTCAGCACATTCTATATTCACATTATCACACATGTTCAACAATTGTTGACTCATAATCAAACATCAACACCTTCCTAATCACATTGTCATACAACCTTAATAACCATTGAATCACAAATAAACACATATTCAATTAAATTATTTAAGTCCAGATCAATTTCTGAAATATGTCGGTCTACCGACAGTTTTATCGGGTAAATATCGAGTCTAAGACTCTAAACCGTAGTTCATTATCTATTTGGATAATTTAAACATCAGTCGCACTATTTTTCATGGTCTTATAATAATTATTAAATAATTATTATCATTTATCAAAATTTTTGAAATATCAAAATCATTATTAAATGATTTAAATATCAAACAATTCTATTATCATTAATATTTAATTAATATTAAACTATTAATGAAACCATTGCCAAAATATTAAAGTTATGTATAATAACTCAAATATTTTTAAAGTATTTATACTATCTTTAAATGATTTTTAAAACATTTAAAATCATTATTAAATAATTACCATTACTATTTAAATATTAATGAACTATTTATCCAAATATTAAAAGTCAATAATTATAACTTAAAATATTTTTAAATCATTAATATCCTTTTTAAATGATTTTTTTAAATAATTAAAACCATTTTTAAACTATTTATTTAATATAATTATTAAATAAATTTAATATCATTAATATATCATTAATATTAAATTATTAATGAAATTATCCTTTAAATATTAAAAGTTATATTTTATAACTTAAAATATCTTTAAACACTTTATTTTCATTTAAAATGATTTTTGTAATATTAAAATTATTTTTAAACTAATTTATTTAATATAAATATTAAATAACTTTAATATCATTAATAATTATTAATCAATGAATTTTACCTTTAAATATTAAAAGTTATATTTTATAACTTAAAATATTTTTAAATACCTTATTATTATTTAAAATGATTTTTAATGTAATAAAATCATTTTTAATTTATTTATTTAATTCATTTAATAAATAAATTAATTACCATTAATAAAAATTTATTAATGGAAATTATCAAATATTATTAAAAGTTATTAAAAATAACTTAAAATATTTTTTTTATCATAATATAATTTTAAATGATTTTTCATGAATTAAAATCATTTTTAAATAATTTATTTAATATTATAATTAAATAAATTAAATACTTTTAATATTTCAAAAATATTAAATATTTATGAAATATATTTAAAATAATTAAAAACTAATTTACAGAATTTAAAATAATTTTTAATAATTTATTTTGTATTTTTAATAATTAAAAACTATTTTTTTTCTATTTTTTTATTAATTTCCGGAAAATATAATTTATCTGTCGCTAAAGACCACCTATAGCGACAGAACCGTCGCTATAGGTGTTCTTCATGTTCTTGAACATTCATAGGCAGTCACCGAGTAGGCTAATTTGACCATCAATAATTCCGTGTGTGTTGTGTTTCTGGGTCTGTTGTTCGTCAGATCATGTAGTACAAATACAAGACTACACGATCCAACAACAAACATGATCAAAACGCATAACAAAAGAGAGATCTAAGCCTCTTAATTCGCTGTCAGAGCTGTTCTTCATTTCTGGGTTTGCCCATAAATGAAGAACAGTGCAACATGCCAACTTTGAGCTTCCATTACATGCAAATCGTGTAACATTTTTGTAATCTAAGAGTTCTAGATTGTAGAACACATGTAACTAAAGAGATCTATCATTTAAAACACATAAAAAGCAACATAATCAACCTTTACAATCCGGTCAAACCATGTCAGTCGGCATGTTAATATGTTTTCTGGGTTACCCAGAAAACGGAAAACATGCATGACTTAGCTAGTTTGACCGGCCACATAATCCAACCCGTTTACTACATAAGTGATATTAAGGAACAAGAAAGTAGACTAACAAACATACTACAACTTAGTGGCAATAACCACAACTAATCATCAAACCACTGTCAGATCCGTGATCATAAATATCCTGTCAGACCTTTCTGGGCTCGTTCTGGGTTACCCAGAACATGGCCAGTCATGGTTGGTCAACGGTATTTGACCACCCATATCTTGCAACCAACAACCGATCTGACTCTGATTTTAGTTCCAGAGAAAAGATCTCACAACATACTACAAGACCAAATATTAATACAACAAAAACATAAAACATAGAAAGATCTAAATGACCTGACATTTGATTGTCAGACATGAAAAACAAAATTTCCAGATTTTTGAAAATACCAATTTCGTGCATTTAAATGTTATGGAACTGTAATATACCAACCCAGATCATTAAACTAGACTACAAACAACACATTATAACATCAAATTACAAGATTTAATAACAATTTAAGGATCAGATCACAGCTAGGGTTTTATACCTTTTTCTTTGAAATTTTCTGATCTTTGGCTTCTGATTTGATTATGAATTTCGTGGGGCTGTGTTTTGGGATAGAAATACTTAGAGAATTCGTTGCTTAGAGAGAAAGAGGGACTTGGTTGAGTGTTGGACAAAATGTAAGTTAGTAAATGCCTTTCTCTCTCCTCAAATATATATATATATATATATATATATATATATATATATATATGATGTTTGATGCATCTATGCTGACATCTAGAGCTGAGTGCTGTCAAATAATATCACATGGAGTTGTTAGGTTTAGTAAACAACCTCACCAATTTGTCAAAACCTACTAACTAGCTTCTTTAATGCTAAAAAGGGCATAAAAGACATTTGTTTTCCAATTAATGGCAAAATTGTAATCATGCAAACCCTTAGGGTTTAACCCTATGGTTTAGCACAAATTGTAGGAATTTTCAACTAGGATTTGCACAAAAAATAAAATTAAATAAAATAAAATAACTAAATTTTAGTTTCTTAAATTTTGAAATTAATAACTTTGTTAATTAAAGTAAGTTTGTAATTATCTAACAAATGGACATTAGGGCTTAGATCATATAATTATTGTTGACTTTGCTAATTTAGCAATTATGGTTTATTCTTTTGGTAATTAGGGTTACCAAATTACTATTAGGGTTTTCAATTACTAACTTAGTGTTTCTAAATTTAATAATTATAATCATAATACTTGCTAATTAATCACATTATCAATACTTACCAACAATCTCAAACTCTAATTTCAAATTAGGGTTACTAATTATAGCAATTAGGGTTTCCAAAATTTTAATTAGGGTTTACTTAATTAATACATTAATACACGACATAATTAATATTATACACTTATAAAATAACCTTATACTCTAATTTGGATATCAAATTAGGGTTTAACATCATTACTAGGGTTTGGTCAAAATACACCGTAATTGACCAACCATTATCAATACGGACATACCGTACATATTCATAGCACTGAAAAATCAAAATATAATTAATATTATATAATTATTCTCATACCTTGACAATAATCTAAAATTAGGGTTTGGATTCCACATCTGATTATTCTTTCATATTTAACCTTAATAATTAATGTAAAATATTTAACTTAATAATCTGTACAAAAATTCATATAATAAAATAATTATTATATTTATTCTAAAAAAATCATTTCATATATTATTTAAATAATATATGATTATACATTTATGGAAAATAATTAATAAAAACATTTCTATCTTAAAATTAATTATTATAAGAATATACTTTATAATAATCAATAATTCTAAAATAAATTTACTTGTAAATATTCATGTAATAAATATATTTTTATTTACCACATAAATACATATACACATAATCTTGTACAAATTCTCATCCTTAAAATAAAAAAAATTTATACGCAAAATTTAAGATTTATTTATATAGAAAATATCGGGTTGTCAAATTCACCCTCCCTTATAAGGATTCCGTCCCCGGAATCACCACTTAAAAACCTACACATAACTGGGTACATAGCATACACAATCTTCACAAGTAGATCTCGATCATCTTTGATCGAACCGATCTTTAACTAATCAAATTAAGTTTGTCTTTCTGATTAAACGGAAATTTGATTTCTAAAAGAACTCAAATTCCTCCTCAAAATTTCTTTATAAAACAATTTACTATAAATAGAAAAATTCTAATTACGCAAATAAAAGTTATTCGAATATTACCTGGAACTGCATTGCCAGCTGCCACCGTGTCTTGAACCGTCATGTTGAAGACCCTTGATGTTGACTTTGTTGTTTTGTTCGATGATGTTGGTCCTGTGATTGCTAACGTTCCGCTACCCTTACCAATATTCTCCTTTCCTGCCTCCACCCTCCTGTTCGGACAATCGTTCACCCTGTGCTCCATTGATCCGCAAATAAAACAACCACTGTTCATTTTAGGATTTGGGCAGTTGGGAGAAATATGGCCCTCCTGCCCGCATTTATAACACACAAATTTCCCCTTTAAACACTCCCCAGAGTGGTTCTTTCCACACGTTTTGCACTGCACTGCTGGTTTCTTAACACCTTCCTGTTTAACCTAGACATTGCCAAAATAGTTCCCCTTCCTTTTACCATCAACACTCCTGCTTCCATTATTAGTCCTCATCTTTTCAGCTCCCTCGACCTTGCCCTTGTTCTTCTTCTCCTTATTGTAGAGGCTCATAGCCTCACTTCCCTCTTCCGCAATTATCGCCTTCTCCATGAGTGCTGCAAATGTTGGGATCTGCAACACTGCCACCTTGTTATAGAGCCAGGGTTTTAATCCCAGCTCAAACCTCCTCGCCTTCCTAGCCTCTGTATCGACTTGATGCGGAGCAAACCTAGCTAACTCATTGAATTTTGCGGCATATTCTGCCACTGACATATCCCCTTGCTTCAACTCCAGAAATTTTACCTCCATTATAGACTGCATACTGGCTGAAAAATAGTTCTCGAAAAATAAAGTCTTAAATCTATCCCATGCTACCACACCTGCTCCGCCCTCACCTGATTCACTTCCCACCAGAAATTTGCCTCACCCTTTATCATATAGGTGGCAAAAGAGGTCTTTTGCCCCTCAGCTACCCTAGCTATTATAAACGCATTCTCAATTTCCCTAACCCAAGTTTGGGCTTCTACAGGGTCAGTCGTACCTTTGAATTCTGGCGGTCCTACAGCCTTAAAATCTTTGAAATTCGCCAAGTGATTATCCGGATGGTTCCCTTGTTGCATAACCTGAGCTACCATATTTGCGAACTGCTGCTTTGGGTCCGCTTGTTGTTGTCCTTCAACGTTGTTGACAGACTCTTCTGCCCTTTGATTCCGAGTTTGACGTCTTAGCGGCATTATCTGGTTAAGTAAAAACCATAAATTAACTTACATTCTAAACCTTATGATATAAGTTTAAACTTATTAAACTTGTTTCATAACTCAAACTTTGATTCATATTCATTTATTGCTTTCAAAATATTTTACATATCATAGCACATAGTGCTTTAAACATCAGTTATCCCATTGTGACTACAAAAGTCGGGATTTACATCACCACTTGCACCAAAAGCTTTAGCATAATGCATTACACAGACACACTAAACACACATATTATATTAAACATGCTTACACAACCGAACCTACACTACCTATTTACTAAGTCTTCTTTCTTGGACAACTCCTTGCCTGATGATCTTCTTTTCCACAAACAAAACACGCTGCCCGTTTATAGTCAGGACAATACAGAGTAGTATGCCCTTCATAACCGCAAAGATAACATATCCTTTTCCATTTCTTCTTCCCAGGTTTTCCTAAATCATGGTCTTCTACCTTCCTTTTTCCCTTATCCCTCGGAGCTGCACACGAAGTGTTGCTTGAGGCTCCCATCTGATTGATTTGGATTTTAAGCTTATCCTGCTCTTCCATTGTTTCTATTAACGCTTGACGCAATTGAATGTTAAGCAGTTTTTCTATCTTTCACAACCCTTCTAGAGAAGAAACCTTGTTCCTCAATTCCTGCATCTCCATTGATGCTTGATCAGCTTCAGCATTAGGGTCTGAATCATTATCTGTCAGATCCATTATTTCCGGATCTGGTACTATGTTTTCCACGATAACCACCTCGTCCGAGTTGGCTTCATTGTGAGCTTCTATTTCCGCTATTGGCTTCGATAGTAGCTCCTTCTTTACAATCCGTGGGTATCCTAATCCTTTTTCACCTGACATCTACACACAGCAATTATCCTGATTAGCATATAATATATACACATAACACATAAAGGTTTTATATAAGTTATCTTTTAGTTTATTTGACGATGAATTTATCCGATTCATCTATTTTAAACTCTATATGAGTTATTTATATTTTCAACGTTTCCCACTGTTCTAAGGTTATAGCCTAAGGTCTAACCCACCTAAGGTTTCTAACCCTATAGCTCTGATACCAACTTGTGAGGCCCCCGAACCCGGATACTTGAAACCCGAATTCGGTACTTCACGATACCATTTCTATGAGCAGAATAATACTAATAATAATAACAATAATATAATACATAACTTAAATTTATATATACATCGGAGTCTTTCTCCCAAGTACGTAACCTTTAGTCATTCATTACATGATATTAGATATTTAAATATCATAATCTTTATAATCTTAAACTATTACAAAACAGTACCACTAATCTTATTTGGTTAGCTTTCCCTTTCCCTTGTTTTGGCATGAGCCTTCTGGTTCTTCACACTTAGCTGAAAAACATTTAAATTAAGCAAGGATGAGCATTTGAGTGCCCAACAAGTATTTATATATATAAGCTGAAAGAATTTAAATGTTTTCTTTATAATACCCTTCTACAACCAGTCAATAGTTGTGAAGTAAACTATACCAATAATAGTATCATAACAACCCTCTTTCAAATTTTTGAAACTACGTATTGACTATATATGCGGTTTCTGTGACATACTATGAACATTGTTTTTATTTTCGAAAAGGTTTGAACAGAAATTCATCTGTAAACCGTCATGACTTACGGGCACGGAGGGTGATCAGCCCCATTGCACCCTGTATTGATCAATACTACATGTATAAGAACGAAATTATCGTTCACTCTGTCCGCCTTGGGCGCATAAAAATTTTCCCATTATCGGGATGTTCATACCTGTTGGTTTTTATAACAAAGGTCTTATCTTGTTCAACAATAGTATAATTCAACATATATATATATCAAAGGTGTATCAACACGTGATTAAACACAATGATTATCCAAGTGGGGACACTTGTATAATCATTTCTAGAAATTAACGAACAGAATATATAACTGAATTATCATATACGAACATGTTGATAATCAATGGGTTTATATAATATAGGTTTAACAATCTATATATTAATAATAATAATTATTCTGAACTTCTTACTTCTGTCCATTGCATAAAGAAAATGCAAAGTTAGGATACTTGCCTAATGCGCTGCTTACACTTACGCAACTTAGATTTATCTTTTCTATCTCAACCTATCATTAATCAGATCATTTTACTGATTAGTACAACATAACGTACATATAACACTACCTATTGCAGTCAGCACATTCCCTATTCACATTATCACACATGTTCAACAATCGTTGACTCATAATCAAACATCAACACCTTCCTAATCACATTGCCATACAACCTTAATAACCATTGAATCACAAATAAACACATATTCAATTAAATTATTTAAGTCCAGATCAATTTCTGAAACATGTCGGTCTACCGACAGCTTTATCGGGTAAATATCGAGTCTAAGACTCTAAACCGTAGTTCATTATCCATTTGGATAATTTAAACATCAGTCGCACTATTTTTCATGGTCTTATAATAATTATTAAATAATTATTATCATTTATCAAAATTTTTGAAATATTAGAATCATTATTAAATGATTTAAATATCAAACAATTCTATTATCATTAATATTTAATTAATATTAAACTATTAATGAAACTATTGCCAAAATATTAAAGTTATGTATAATAACTCAAATAATTTTAAAGTATTTATACTATCCTTAAATGATTTTTAAAACATTTAAAATCATTATTAAATAATTACCATTAATATTTAAATATTAATGAACTATTTATCCAAATATTAAAAGTCAATAATTATAACTTAAAATATTTTTAAATCATTAATATCCTTTTGAAATGATTTTGTTAAATAATTAAAATCATTTTTAAACTATTTATTTAATATAATTATTAAATAAATTTAATATCATTAATATATCATTAATATTAAATTATTAATGAAATTATCCTTTAAATATTAAAAGTTATATTTTATAACTTAAAATATCTTTAAACACTTTATTTTCATTTAAAATGATTTTTGTAATATTAAAATCATTTTTAAACTAATTTATTTAATATAAATATTAAATAACTTTAATATCATTAATAATTATTAATCAATGAATTTTACCTTCAAATATTAAAAGTTATATTTTATAACTTAAAATATTTTTAAATACCTTATTATTATTTAAAATGATTTTTAATGTAATAAAATAATTTTTAATTCATTTATTTAATTCATTTAATAAATAACTTAATTATCATTAATAATAATTTATTAATGAAAATTATCAAATAATATTAAAAGTTATTAAAAATAACTTAAAATATTTTCTTATATCATAATATAATTTTAAATGATTTTTCATGAATTAAAATCATTTTTAAATAATTTATTTAATATTATAAGTAAATAAATTAAATACTTTTAATATTTCAAAAATATTAAATATTTATGAAATATATTTAAAATAATTAAAAACTAATTTTCAGAATTTAAAATAATTTTTTATAATTTATTTTATATTTTTAATAATTAAAAACTATTTTTTTTAATTTTTTTTATTAATTTCCGGAAAATATAATTTATCTGTCGCTAAAGACAACCTATAGCGACAGAACCGTCGCTATAAGTGTTCTTCATGTTTTTGAACATTCATAGGCAGTCACCGAGTAGGCTAGTTTGACCATCAATAATTCCGTGTGTGTTGTGTTTCTGGGTCTGTTGTTCGTCAGATCATGTAGAACAAATACAAGACTACACGATCCAACAACAAACATGATCAAAACGCATAACACAAGAGAGATCTAAGCCTCTTAATTCGCTGTCAGAGCTTTTCTTCATTTCTGGGTTTGCCCAGAAATGAAGAACAGTGCTGCATGCCAACTTTGAGCTTCCAATACATGCAAATCGTGTAACATTTTTGTGATCTAAGAGTTCTAGATTGTAGAACACATGTAACTAAAGAGATCTATCATTTAAAACACATAAAAAAGCAACATAATCAACCTTTACAATCCGGTCAAACCATGTCAGTCGGCATGTTCATATGTTTTCTGGGTTACCCAGAAAACGGAAAACATGCATGACTTAGCTAGTTTGATCGGCCACATAATCCAACCCGTTTACTACATAAGTGATATTAAGGAACAAGAAAGTAGACTAACAAACATACTACAACTTAGTGGCAATAACCACAACTAATCATCAAACCACTGTCAGATCCGTGATCATAAAAATCCTGTCAGACCTTTCTGGGCTCGTTCTGGGTTACCCAAAACATGGCCAGTCATGGTTGGTCAACGGTATTTGACCACCCATATCTTGCAACCAACAACCGATCTGACTCTGATTTTAGTTCCAGAGAAAAGATCTCACAACATACTACAAGACCAAACATTAAAACAACAAAAACATAAAACATAGAAAGATCTACATGACCTGACATTTGATTGTCAGACATGAAAAACAAAATTTCCAGATTTTTGAAAATACCAATTTCGTGCATTTAAATGTTATGGAACCGTAATATACCAACCCAGATCATTAAACTAGACTACAAACAACACATTATAACATCAAATTACAAGATTTAATAACAATTTAAGGATCAGATCATAGCTAGGGTTTTATACCTTTTTCTTTGAAATTTTCTGATCTTTGGCTTCTGATTTGATTATGAATTTCGTGGGGCTGTGTTTTGGGATAGAAATACTTAGAGAATTCGTTGCTTAGAGAGAAAGAGGGACTTGGTTGAGTGTTGGACAAAATGTAAGTTAGTAAATGCCTTTCTCTCTCCTCCAATATATATATATATATATATATATATATATATATATATATATATATATATATATATATATATATATATATATATGATGTTTGATGCATGTATGCTGATATCTAGAGCTGAGTGCTGTCAAATAATATCACATGGAGTTGTTAGGTTTGGTAAACAACCTCACCAATTTGTCAAAACCTACTAACTAGCTTCTTTAATGCTAAAAAGGGCATAAAAGACATTTGTTTTTCCAATTAATGGCAAAATTGTAATCATGCAAACCCTTAGGGTTTAACCCTAAGGTTTAGCACAAATTATAGGATTTTTCAACTAGGATTTGCACAAAAAATAAAATAAAATAAAATAAAATAAAATAACTAAATTTTAGTTTCTTAAATTTTGAAATTAATAACTTTGTTAATTAAAGTAAGTTTGTAATTATCTAACAAATGGACATTAGGGTTTAGATCATATAATTATTGTTGACTTTGCTAATTTAGCAATTATGGTTTATTCTTTTGGTAATTAGGGTTACCAAATTACTATTAGGGTTTTCAATTACTAACTTAGTGTTTCTAAATTTAATAATTATAATCATAATACTTGCTAATTAATCACATTATCAATACTTACCAACAATCTCAAACTCTAATTTCAAATTAGGGTTACTAATTATAGCAATTAGGGTTTCCAGAATTTTAATTAGGGTTTACTTAATTAATACATTAATACACGACATAATTAATATTATACACTTATAAAATAACCTTATACTCTAATTTGGATCTCAAATTAGGGTTTAACATCATTACTAGGGTTTGATCAAAATACACCGTAATTGACCAACCATTATCAATACGGACATACCGTATATATTCATAGCACTGAAAAATCAAAATATAATTAATATTATATAATTATTCTCATACCTTTACAATAATCCAAAATTAGGGTTTGGATTCCATATCTGATTATTCTTTCATATTTAACCTTAATAATTAAGGTAAAATATTTAACAATCACTTCATGTATATTCTAAAACAATCATATTAACAATCATATAATAAAATAATTATTATATTTATTCTAAAACAATCACTTCATGTATTATTTAAATAATATATGATTATACATTTATGGAAAATAATTAATAAAAATATTTCTATCTTAAAATTAATTATTATAAGAATATACTTTATAATAATCAATAATTCTAAAATAAATTTACTTGTAAATATTCATGTAATAAATATATTTTTATTTACCATATAAATACATATACACATAATCTTGTACAAATCCTCATCCTTAAAATAAAAAAAATTTATACACAAAATTTAAGATTTATTTATATAGAAAATATCGGGTTGTCACACTATCTCTCTCTTCATATTGCTTCACCAAAATATATGTCGAAGATCACGATACATTTTGGTACTCCCAGGATGGATTGCAAACAGTGTATTGTGCGCCTCCATCATGATTTTATACTTCAAGTCAGAATCGTTAGGAACATAAAGTCTGGAGTTTACTCGAAGTATTCCTTCTTCATCGATTCTTGCTTCCAGAATAGCACCTTCTTGTACTTTCTTCCTCATACGCATCAGCTCCAGGTCTGTAGCTTGAGCAGCTTTAACTTTATCGATTAAAGTTGGTTCTACTCGTTTATTAGCCATCATCACATGGGTCCCTGGAGTCTTTAACTCTATCTCCATCTTTTGTAAATCATACAAAATGGGCCTTTGCGTTGAAAATATCGCACTCGTACCCGCATATGATCTTCTACTCAATGTGTCACCTACTACGTTCGCTTTTCTAGGATGATATTGAATGGTATGATCATAATCTTTCAATAGCTCAAGCCATCGTCGTTGCCGCATGTTGAGTTCTTTTTGAGTGAAGAAATATTTGAAGCTTTTATGATCCGTATAGATCTCCACCTTCTCTCCATACAGGTAATGCCTCCAAATCTTAAGCCCAAAAACGACAGCTGCCAACTCTAGATCATGAGTAGGATAATTCCTCTCATATTTTTTGAGTTATCATGAGGCATAAGCTATGACTTTCCTATGTTGCATGAGAACACACCCTAAACCTTTGCCTGAAGCATCACTGTATATGACAAATCTCTCCGAACTAGCTGGTATTGACAAAACAGGTGCTGAAATGAGTCTCCTATTGTGTTCTTGAAAACTCTTCTCACATTCCTCGCTCCAACTGAATTTTATATCTTTTTGAGTCAGCTTAGTTAATGGATTAGTGATTCGAGAAAATCCTTCCACAAACCTCCGATAATAACCAGCTAAGCCGAGAAAGCTACGTACTTCGGTCATTGACTTAGTTTTCTCCCAGCTTTGAATTGCTTCAATCTTTGCCGGGTCAACATATATTCTGTGATTTGATATTACGTGCCCAAGGAATGCTACTTCCTCAAGCTAGAGCTCACATTTCTTTAACTTGGCATATAACTTGTTTTCACGAAGCTTTTGGAGTATCAGCCTCAAGTGTTGCTCATGATCTTCACGACTTTTAGAGTAAATGAGGATGTCATCAATAAAGACGACCACAAAGTGATCCAAATATTCCTTGAATACTCGGTTCATCATATCCATGAAGGCAACAGAAGCATTACTCAATCCAAAAGACATGACTAGGAATTCGTAATGCCCATACCGAGTTCTGAAAGCAGTCTTTGGAATGTCATTAGTTTTAATCTTCAACTAATGATATCCAGAATGAAGATCGATCTTTGAAAGGAATTTGGCGCCTTGCAACTTGTCAAACAGGTCATCAATGCGAGGCAACGGGTACCTATTTTTATGGTGACATGATTCAACTCCCAATAATCAATACAAAGTCGCATACTTCCATCTTTCTTCTTCACGAATAGAACAGGAGAACCCCAAGGAGACGTACTAGGTCGAATGAAATCGATGTCTAACAATTCCTATAGTTGGGTTTTTAACTCCCGAAGTTCAATAGGAGCCATTCGATATGGGGCTTTGGAAATGGGTTTTGTACCAGGTTCAAGTTCGATACAAAATTCAATTTCACGCTCTGGGGTAGGCCAGGAAGTTCTTAAGGGAATACGTCAAGAAATTTATTAACTATAGAAATATCATTCAAAACTGACGTATTTTTGTTTAAATTCGTGACATAAGCTAAGAAAGCTTGACATCCGTTTTTCAATAAACGAATAGCTTTATGGCTTGAGATGACAGTGATTGATTTTAATGGTTTGGTTGCTTGAATTCGCATAATAGGTTGGTTATGAATATGAAAGCTAACAACCTTATGAAAATAATAAATTTTTGGATGATGAGTAGTTAACCAATCAATCCCTAGAATTACGTCAAATTCAAGTATTTTCAATAAAATAAGATCGACAGGTAATGTGAGGGTACTGATTTGAACCAAACAAGACTTATAAACAGTGGATGTAATGAATGTTTCTCCCAATGTAGTTTCAACAGATAAGTCAATGTCTAATTTCTCTGGAGTCAAATTTAAACGTTGAGCACAAACAGGAAAAATAAAAGAATGGGTAGAACCGGTATCAAATAAGGTATAGACTTCGCTAGAGTTTATGATTAGCTTACCCTTGATCACCTCATTTAGATTTCTCACTTTTTTAAGAGGTTACGACAAACGCTCTCCCTTGAACTACCGTTTTGTTTTGTCTGGGATGGCCTTTGATGCCTCCATCCCAGCTGGAATTGACTTTGGTGCATGACAAAATCGGGCAATGTGACCTTCTCTTCCATAATTGTAACACGTTTTGGACTGCTGCGCACAGTTTAGACTGATGTGTCCCTCCCCTTCGCATTTAAAGCATATGATAGGTGGTCGTTCTCCTTCCTTAACAACGGGTGCTGGTGATGATGTCTTTCCATCATTGTTGAATCTACTCTTATTAAAATATCCACTTTTATTGTATTGGCCATGATAACCACCGAAGTGGTTACCATTTCTGGCATGTTGATTCCCTCCACATTTGTAGTCACCGCTTCGATGACTGTTACCACTGGTATTATCATTTTGTCGGCTGCTTTCTCTTGGTTGGGTTGACTCATTATCGCGCTCTAATAACTGAGCCCTATTTACAACATCTGAATACAAACACAGTTTGTGAGATATTAAGTATTGACGTATCTCTTAGAAACATCTGTGTCATTCTCTCCTCATTATCAACCAAGTGGGACGCAAACCAGGACAACTTAGCAAACTTAGTTTCTTACCGTGACACGGTCATATTATTCTGCTTTAGCTTGATGAACTCTACCTCCTTCATGTGACGAATACTCTCGGGAAAGTACTTGTCGTTAAACAGTTCTTGGAACTTCTCCCAATACATCTTCAGTGTGGTAGGTTGAGTACGCTTTACCGATTTCCGCCAGTAATCTGCCTCTCCTCGCAACATAAAGGTGGCAAATGGAACCTTTTGGTCCTCGGAGCATCCCAAGACATCAAATATCTTGGTGATCTACTTTATCCACGTCTCTGCCTTAAGTGTTTTTGGCTCTCCAATAAACTCTGGTGGTCCCAACTCCTTGAACTGTTTAGTGGTCACTGTTCGAGAGTTACCAGTGTTTCCACCTGCATTTTGAATAGGAGCCGCTCTCGCATGATGTTGCATGAATTGCATAAAGCCTCTAAACATCCCATCATTCATCATTTGGTCATCGTTGTTGTTTTCCTAAGGATTATCCCATCTTGATGCACATTATCCTGGGTGTTGATCGTTGGTGACTCAACGGTCTCATGTGCTTCATTGCTTATCTCAACATTTTCGGATGCCATTTTCAAATACTGCCACAAAACAAGGGTTAATTGACATGTCACATATTATCCCTATACCCTGATCGACCAATTAAATACCAAATAAACTTAGGTAGGTCATACTAGTGAAGGAATTCCCCATCTCTCCCCTCCTAGTTCTTGTCTCACATCTCAGCCAGGGATCATATCCCTAAGCTTTGATACCAACTGTGATGCCCCCAAAATAGGTATACATCACCCATCTTGAGTCGCCAAATACATGGTACAAAATTCAAATACAACTGTCGTGTAAAATACGACAAAACATAAACTGAGAGTTTTAATATGAATATTGTCTTCTAGACAGTATTCAACTCAAATGGAGTTCTCAATACATTTATTATCACACTATTTCATAGAATAGTGAGGACTACTAATGCTATCATCTGGACCATCACTCCGTTCCCCGACTAGTCCCAGCTACGTTCTCATTTCCTGAAGAGAACAATGAAAGCAAAAGGGTGAGCTCAACTAGCCCAGTAAGAAATATTATGACTAAGATAATGTAGAATAATTTATCGTTAGCCTTCAATAGTGTTAAACTAATAAAATATAACAAACATCAAGTTTAACTGCAACGGAACAAGCAATCCATTAGAAGAGTCAAGTAGAGCATAAAATCTACTATCTTCTATGATTTAAAAGGTTTTTCATCACTTTTATCGTTGAGACTCAGCTTAATAAATAATCCACATCATCGAATCACCCCTGAACTACGGCCAAGGATATTCTTTAGTATTATGACCACAAATTATCCATGCACTACGGACCAAAGATATTCGTGTATTAATCAATGGTCATGATCATGCCAACAATTGTCCATCAATTCACTACAGGCCAATGGGGACTTTTACCACATCATTTGTAACATTACGGTTATGACTATACCGAATAATCTCTAGTCATAATCATACCAAGTCCATCTATGCATTACAGGCCACGGATGACTTTCAACATAATATAAACATGAGGATGATGACAATGATATAAGAATTCAATAAAACAAGTTCAAGGATAAATTTTTAAATATTTATAATTTAATTTATCCAAAATTCAATATTGTCCAAATTGTTAACATGATACTGCTTTGTGGAGTAAATTTCAAAAATGATAATGTATCAAAAATGATTTGGACCGAAAAGAAATCAATTTTTGTTATGAATAGTACTCCAGGTGAATAGTACCTGAGTGAATAGTACTCCGTGAATAGTACTTTGTGAATAGTACTCGTGAATAGTACTTTATGAATAGTACCATGAATAGTACTTTTGTGAATAGTACCGTATAAATGAATAATACTCATGGACAGTACTACGACATGAAAAACTTAAAATTTAACAAGAATGTGCAGAAAATATCATTGTGAAGAGATACTAGATGAAGCGTAAATTTGAAGGATATTCTACTAATTTCATGGAATATAGAAGTAATACTTTAACCGAATGATGGTATAATCCAGAATACGAGACGAAATAATATTACTCACATACTACAGAGTATGGAAGAAAATATTATTCCTATAAATACTGAACAAAATAATATCACTTACCTCAGAAGAAGACTGGATACTGGAATAGTGAGGTAGCAGACTTTTCTTCTACTTTTTCTCTAAAGTTTCTCTCTCTATAAATGCTCTTGCGAGTCTTAGTGAATTGGTGAAAATGAAAGAAGAATGAGCTTCTATTTATAGGAAAATATAGTTTTGAGACTCGAAATATTACGGTATAATACCTTCATCTTTTTCTTCATTTTTAATTTAGTCCTGCAAGTATTATCAAACATACACCACCTCCCCTAATAGTACATCTTGTGAATCAATAGTACAATTATGTGAATCAATAGTACAATCATGTGAAAAAATAATTATAGTATAGTACCTTCATCTATACCTCTATTTTTAATTTAGTCATGCAAGTATTATCAATCTTACACCATCTCCCCTAATAGTACATGCATGTGAATCAATAGTACACACATTTGAACAAATAGTTATAAGCATGTGAATTAATAGCAATTAATTGCTCATTTATCCGATTAATTACCCGATTGGTCAATATAACCTCCAGACATCAATTATTATCAAAATAAATGTCGATTTCCACTAACACTAATAATCCCAACACAATGGAGCTATCTATTTCATTATTAATCAATACGAACTTATTCATTATTAATATTATAACTCACAATATTTAATAACCAGGTCGTTCCCAGGAAATTGAGGGTTTTTTGATAAGGATTTCTCCTTATTGGTGCGCAATTAGGTGACCAAAGCTCTCCATGACAGAACTTCTAGACATTGTCAATATTGCAAATAAAAATATGAATAACTTTGTCGTCTCAATTATTGATTTAATAATATAATCATTATGCAGATGATACTGTGACAATTATTGAATCAATAATATGAAAGATATTATGCAGCAATTACTGTAGCAATAATTGAGTATAACTGAGTGACTTCTGACGTAAACATCATAATCAATACCGTGTGCTACTATGCAACAACGCGTATTACTGTATTTTTACCACCGGGTAGTTCAGCAGTTTACGGTAAAACTTTCACCGTTATTTTATAGAAAGATAATTATGTCGTTTTCTAACTACGACAATACTTTCATTGTGGGGTCCACCAATAATTGTGCCATCGTACGAATATTCTCTATTAAAACGAATATTCCCCGACCAATCGAATATTATATAACCACTTGCTTACTTTGCAAAATTTGTAAATAATACCCACAACTATAACATTATATCAAATCCACACCATAATATTCAAAAATATATTTCGAGAAAAATTAATCTTTATTCATAAAAGTTGGGGTCTTACAATTGTGGTTGAAAAGTTTTATCATCTACCATATGTTCTAAATCTCTGATTTATTACTGACGAAGGCTATTGATAATTTAATTATCTTTAGTCATGATATTCTTTACTGGGCTAGTTGTACTCACCCTTTTGCTTCACAATTCCTTTAAGGTAATAACAGTATAGCTGGGTCGAGCAGGGGTAACAGGGGAATAGAACGATGGTCTATAGCTGTTGAGGTTTCCCATAAAAAAGTATGGAAATAATTTTATTGAGAATTTTAGATAAGCGTATCGTATTTTATACGTTATTTTAACCGTTGATTTTTGTGAACCGAATAGGGTGAGGTGAACCTAACTTTGGAAGGGTATTTTGCCACTATCATACAAGATGCCTAATGATAGATGACTTCGTGTTATCATAAAACAAGGTTATGCACATGCACTTGCTGAGTATATCTACGAGCACTACCTATATAATCTTGGAGTTTGGTTGAAATATAATTCTCAATTGGAGACAATGGAGATAATTATATGTCAAGAGAAGACTCATTATTGGAAAGAACATGACAGTAATCTTCTCATTTTTCTTTGGGGTCTATTCGGTCAACCAAGGATAATTCTCGAGTCATATGATATCTATCATAACTTAGATGAATGGCCTCCCATGTACGAAGGTTTCCTTGAGTATTTTCCAAAGATTTTAATTTCTAAAACAGTTATTGACTGTACTTTTATGTAAAGTGCCATTGTAAGGTGTTGTGGTCGAGGCACCATGAGAGTTACATATATTTGTATTAAAACTCATAGATTAACTGTGGTCGTATTCTGCATGACAGTTCAACATTTGTATAAAAAAAGTTTTGTATTTGATTTATATAGTGTGATATATGGCGACTCGGAATGGGTCGTGTGTACCTATTTTAGGGGCGTCACATAATCAAGATGACAGAAATCAAAGAAACTAAAAGTACCTCCCACATATTGTTTATATAGGCTCTCTTCAAAGTGTCCACCATGAAAACATTTGATTATAAAATACTTCGGGTTGCCTGCATAGCCACAAACACAAAGTACTCCTTGTCGGTTAAATGTGTGGATCACATCATATTTAATTGACTAAAATCCGAAAAATGTAAGAAAATAGACAAGAATCTTATATTTGATCATCAAAATGGGTCCACCATTCCAGTTTACAACAAAGAAAAGTCAATAAACTACAAAAAAATAATATACTACAAAAAGAACACACTTAACTACACCCCAACCCATTATTCAAAATAGATTATTATGGAAGAACTTCTGTGAAGCACTTATTGTATTCTGGGACACCTTTAACTCCATAAACGTCATTGTTTGATGAATCCCTCAAGAATTGTAAATCACTCATTGTGATTCTTCTCCTTCAAATCGCGAACCCTAGTCCAGTATTTGATTTGGGATATTTGTTTGATAACCACCGAGTAATGGTATAAATGTATCTGCTCTTTCCAATAAATGAAAACTACCGAGCTTACCTCTCTGTAATAAGACCTACAGCCTTAGCCGGTCACTTTTGACCGGTTAAGTGTGTAAAGTGTGCAATTTGTTTAGCATGAGTAAAGTTTGGGGGTGTACTTAGACACCTTTTTCAGTTTGGGTTGTAAATATCAACAGAGGTGTAAAGTTTGGGGTACAATTTGTCCTTTAGTCATTTAAATATTTACTAAATAAAAAAATTGAATACTTTTATTTCATAAAATTTGGGGTCTTAAAAACAAGTGTTGAAGACTTGTTAGTTTGTTTGAGATTTATGTTTTCAGACTTGATTGAATTAAGTGATGTAATTAATTAATTTTTCACATTTGATGAATGTTTTAAGGTTAGATGACATGGGATTTATTGGATTTAATTATGTAACCCTTTAATGGGAAGATTTACTATTTAAATTTTATTATAATTGGGTAGTTAGAAATGATAGTTTGGACAGTGAACACCAAATCATGTGAGAATGATGTACCCAGATTTGGGGGTCTCACAAGTTGGTATCAAAGTTTTAAGTTATGAACCATAGGTGGGGAAAAAACCTTAGGAAGTAACCTTATAGGAGGTTGAAAAGATAGTGGTGTTAAACTCTTATCGAGTTTTAAGGAAGAAATAATGAAACACTCTATATGCTTATGTGGTTGCAACCTATGTGCTCGTTAGTGTCGAGTAGTGAAGGTTACTAATTAAAAAATTAAATTTTTTGTTGTCAGGATGGCTAATGTGACGCCCCCAGATCCAGGTTCTCTAACCTCAGATTCAGTGTTCACGATCCATCATCATCATAAGCATTCTATAAACTATTGCGGGATAATAAACATATATTGTTCATTATAATATAGTTTCATAACATAATCCCAAGGTATTCTTTACCTTAACTTAAACACACCTTTAATATTACAGAAGGTTTACATAATTACATCATCGTTATCCCATGTTAACAAACCTTATCCTTTCATATTTATTAATACAAAAGACTTAAACAAAATTATAATATAATAATAATTTAACAACGTGATACTACTCGGTCGCCTGAGCTTTTTCTTTGTCCTTATTAGAACCTTCTGCTATCTCGACTTTAGTTGAAATATTTTATTTAAGCAAGGGTGAGCAACGAGTTTACTCTGCAAGTTAAAGCGTACAATAAAAGATATGGGTTAAATATTTTTTTGGTCATTGTACTGTATGTCAACTTACATGTGAGTCACTCAACCGATTTTTCTTACGGTCAACTCACTATACTTTTGTTTACTTACAAACTGTTAAAAAATATGTTATATCATGTTGACTTTAAACAGAAATACACATAAGCTGCTGAGTTGTAAAAAAAATCTTGTGTGCCAAAGATTGTCCTACGTGCCATTCATTATGTAGATTTAGAGGGAGCATTTTATGAAGAAAATGAAAAACATATTTTAAAGTATAATATAAATTAGAAAAGTTAGCCAAAAACAAATAAAATGAAAAATTATATTTTATTATTTAATCAAGTGGCAGATAAATATAATTAAGGAAATTATAAAGCATAAAAAACTAAAAATATGCTAATTAAAATTAGTGGGAATGTGAAAGAAATTATTTTAAAAAAAAAATTATGAAAAATACATGGAAAAAATAACTTATTTTTGTAATTAATAGAAAATGATTTTTTAGGTAAGGCTTAAATATTATTTCAAATGAATTTTATTCATTTATTAAATGTCATACACTTTTGTCTCTTTTATTTCATCGAGTAAAGAACAATCAAATGCAAAATGAGATCAAAACCGATAATCAGAAGCAACCACGGACTTAAATGAACGAATAATTTGTTGAATTGAAGATTGAAGAAATTGTTGAAAATATTTTCAATTAAATCAAATTGCCCCCACCAATATCTACCATAGCATCACCACCGTCCTTTCACCATTTTTATTCTTCATCCTTCTATTTCATATCCATAGTACTGACCTACCACGATTACTCTTGGTGTCCTGTTCACCATCATAACCAACAAAAAGAAAACATAACACAATATGCTCAAATAAGATTATATAAGAAATATTTCGTACATTCTCAAATACATAGCACAATATGTCCAAATTCTAGGGCTTAATTACAATGGTTATAATTTGAGCAATCATGATCTTCAATCAAGCCTCCATAGTTTCCGATGTCCTCAACCATTTGGTAGTTAAGATCTGAATGATTATGATATCTTAATAAATTAGATCATCTGAATGGTTATGAGGTCTGAATCTAAAAAATTGTTTGATAACTAAAAAGTAAGTTGTCTCTTAATGACACTATTTTATCATTTTAAAGGATAAAATTTTATTTAATAATTTTAAATATTTAATTTAATAAAAATGAGTGCATATTATTGTTTAATATATTTATATAAAAAAAATTAGCAAAAAAAATTCATTAAGAGGTACCTCTTAATTATTAAGATTTCATTTTCTGTCTTACCGATTAAGAGGCATTCAGATGTAACAAAAAACAAAACAAACAGCATCATGCCTCTTAGCGAATAAGAGGCAGTCCATTAAGAGGCAATCAGATGTAAACAAACAGCACCTTAGTAGCCCCAATTCGGGTAAAATAACTTTGTCAACCATTGCCAAAAATCACAAGCTATTGCCGTTGCCATAACTGAAAGTAGAAGTTTGTCCCAAAAAATAGTAATTCGAGTTCTTATGTACTTAATCTTCAGGGACTCGAAGAAATTATGCATAAATTGATAAGAAATATGAGAATGATGTCAAAACAAATTGTTATGGATTCTAGCTTCCGAAAAAGTGTGACTTATATCACAATCATTTTCCTTTTATTTACCAATATATCATATGCAGAGGGTTGATTTTGAGAAAACAAGGAACCAGACTCTAAATTATATCAGATCTACAACATCAGATTATGGTAATGAACCAGAAAGATCAGGACCGGGATAAACAACAGGTTAAAGGGTTAAAAATTTGAAAAATTTTACTTGTGTTTCTTGATCAAAAATTAGAGATGTATTACTAGATGTTATATATATATATATATATATATATATATATATATACACGGAAAGTATCAAGAGCATAATTCTTAAATAGCATAACGCCTTAAATAGTATAATTTTATCAAAACGACGTAGTTTTGGAGGGACGCGGTGGCATTTTTGTAAAATACCATGCCACCGCGTATTTAAAAAAATACCACCGCGTCTTATCAAAACTACGTCGTTTTGATAAAATTATGCTATTTAAGGCGTTATGCCATTTAAGGATTATGCTCTTGATCCTTCCCATATATATATATATATATATATATTTGGAGAGAGAAAACAAGGGTTTGTACATCGGCACAAGACGAGAGGTTAAAATTAGGAGCGTGATTTGGGGGCGGTTGTAAGACCCAACTTTTATGAATAAAGATAAATTTTTCTCAAATTATATTTTTGAATATTAATGTGTGAATTTGTTATAATGTTATAGTTGTGGGTAATATTTATAAATTTTGTAAAGTAAGCAAGTTGTTATAAAATATTCGATTGGTTGGGGAAAATTCATTTTAACAGGGAATATTCGTACAACAGAACAATCATTGGTGGACCCCACAATGGAATTATTGTCGAAGTTAGAAAATGACAGAAATATATTTTTATAAAAATAACAGCAAAAGTTTTACCGTAAACTGTTAAAATACCCGGTGATAAAAGTACAGTAATACGCGTGGTTGCATAGTAGCAGACAGTATTGATTATTGATACTTACGTGAGAAGTCACTCTGTTATACTCAATTATTGCTACAATAATTGCTGCATAATATCTCACGTTATTGATTCAATTATTGTCCAATATTTTATATTATTAAATCAATAATTGAGATGACAAGTTATTCATATTATTATTTGCATTATTGACAATGTCTAGAAAGTTCTGTCGAGGAAAGGGGTTTGGTCACCTAATTGTGCGCCAATAGGGAGAAATCCTTATTGGAAAGCCCCATCTTTCTTGGGAATGATCTAATTGTTAATATTGCAACTTATATTATTGATGAATAAATGTTGTTAAAAATGTTGAGGGGATTTTTATGAAGTATTTGTTGTAAAATTTGGCTTATTATTTGGAACCCCACTTACCTATTTTTCAAAATTGTCGGTAGAAGTTATCTTAGTTTTGTTATATATATATATATATATATATATATATATATATATATATATATATATATATATATATATATATATATATATGTATATATATATTGTCGACGTCGGGAAATTTATTTGTCCCTATTCGTTACTTGTTCTTTGGTGTTCTCATGTTAGGTGAGATTTGTTTGAAAAAATAAGTGAAATAGGTCCGACATGTATCATGTCGACGATGGATTGTTAAGAGTCTCCAGTTGGTTTTTAATATGGTTGTACCAACACAACTGAGAAAAGGTTTGCACATTGACCCAGTGATGTGACACTGCTAAACAGGTCGGTGAAACCGAGATTCATTAGGGTCCAGGGACTTGATTATGCGGAGGGAAGGTGTTAGGTGTGACACCCCCAAATCCTGGTACTTCAATTCCTCAAGATTTGGTGTTCACTTAATCAAAACATTCATTTTTAACTACCCAATTATAATAAAATTAAATAATCAAAACCTGCCCGTACAAGATTACACTTAAATAAAAATCTCCCAGGTTATCTAACCTTTAATTACAATCATTCAAATGCGGAATTTAAATAAACTTCATTACAATCTTTAAACCAAAGTCTGATAATAAAACTATCGAATCTATTACAAGTCTTCAGTACTTGTTCAACTTTCCTTTACCTTTACTAGTGCTAGGTACGTCACCAGTTTCAACTTTAGCTGTAAGAAATTTTACAGGAAAGAGTGAGCAAACAAGGCCCACTTAAAATAACAATAAATAAATCTTTAAACTTTTACATCAATTGCCAATATTAGGCTCAATAGAACTGAACAATATATTCTATTAACTTTCTGAAATTTATTACATTCATTGAGGGTCTAATGACCACGAATCATGTCCACAGTTATAAGTAATCTTTCAACTTTAACTTTAACAGTCATAAGACTATAAGGATTCCACGTACTTAGGGGGATCAACCCTTCGTACAATGTATTGTGCACAACCATTTCAACGCTAAACGTAAACCTCTATTAAAAGAGTTGTTCATCTCAGTATTTAGAATACAAGTCCGCACCAAAGTAAGTTTGGTTTGGATACATTACAGGGTAATTTAGAATTCAACGGTAATCAACTAAGGATTAGTTGATTACAAAAGAAATAACTGTATGATATGGAATAATCATAACTGAATTGATATTTGTAAATTAACATCATGCTTTAGGAGAAATCTAATAGCATAAACATGGAATAATCATAACATTCAAGGTTATTGAGGATTGGGTACTAAACATGCAGCATGAATAGTAAATTAAACAACAAAGTTGCTCATCACTAGAATACAGTGACTCGCATGCTAACTAACGAGTTACATATTAAAGAAACTTGTTCAATAATAAGATGTAAGATGTAGAATACTTGCATCCTCGTGAACCAATAGATATAAGAGCTTTGTCAATAATAAACAATCTAACTCCACGAAAGTGTAAAGTTACCAATTTGTATAATTGAAATGGAAGTAAAAGCAATAATGTGCTCAACGAAATTAAACTTGTCCAACAATGTTTTCGAGTTAGAAAACTTGCCTTTAGCACAAGCTAAACCTTACAACTTGAATCAATACCCTATACATATGTCATCATGACACAATTAGTCATTACTAACATTTTATATCTATATAAACAAAACGTATACATCATGTAGGTTAAATTACCAATTCACATAATCAAACTACGTTAATACTAATTAACCCTTGATAACATGCTCATTAATAGCTTAATACTACTGAAATCATCATTTAACATTCATATTATTAACACATAACATTTATTTTCAAAATTTGTATACTTAAACAAAACTGCCTGAACCTACTGCTAACTCACGCTGCGGCACCACAGTTTACACTTTGGTTCGTGGTGCGGCGCTGAGTTGGTGCTGTGGCTCAGGTCACAGGCCATTGGTTGGCGATGTGGCGTGGCGCCGATGCTGCGGCGTGAGATTTTTACTGCTGGGCTGCGCTGCGATGCCAGACTCCAGAATCCGGCGACCAAGCTCGGCAACAGTATGAACAAAAGCCAAATTGGCCTAAAAGCTCGAATCTAATAGACTGATTAACATGTAATACACATATAGACTTTATATAAACATATTGTGAAGACTTCTAATATGTTTCTACTCATAAAATAACATAAACATCAAAGTTACAACACCCAAATTCAATGTTTTTGGCAAAAACTCCATTGTTAACATTTTTAATGAAAATCAACACTGTGATTTTGTTTTTCAATTAAAACAAAAATTTCAAAACATCATAGTTATGATTATACATTCTCTATCAATTTCCATAGTCAATTTATCAATTTAACAACTAATTAAACCTAAATTTCTACTTCAACTAAGCCATATTCATATATATATATATATATATATATATATATATATATATATATATATATATTTCGTATGAACACTCTGTAATATATTTTCTTCCATAAAAACACATATATACATGAATTTATTTATCTATAATCATATATAAACTCATGAAATCATCTTATAATCAATAATTAATCATATAACTATAAACACCATCAATTTAACTTTTATAAAATTTCATAGAAAATTTTTTAGAAGAAGAAGAAGATAACAAAATTTTAAGGAAAATGGTTTGGATGATACCTTGTATGCTAGATGATGAAGGTTTTCCTTTCTATGATTCTTTCTTCCAATTCCTTTTATCAAAAACCTATTAGGATTTCTCTTAATTTCTCTATAGTTTTCTTATTCTCTCCCTTTTCTTCTTCTGAGTTTTCTTTCTTTCTAACTCTAACATACGTAAAATAATATAACGTATATGGATATAATGTATATATTAAATATATAATATAACTCTAACTTAACTGACATCAGTTATTTTTATTTTGATAATCAAAAGCCATAATGCTTCTTTGGCTAACCACTAAAAATAATCAATTAACCCTTATACCTTGTTTGGTAAAACACAATTAGATTAAAGACTTAAAAGGTATTAGGCCTTGTTCGGCAAAACTGAATTAAACTCCCTTAATTTATTTTAATAACTCCTTTATAGCAAGGTTATTTGTCACACTTCTATTAAATTAAATAATCTATTTAATCAATTTAATCAATTAAAATACTACTCTATTAAATTACTTTAACACATAAATCATTATCACAAAACTATAATTTCTTTATAATTATAATTTTATTTAACCAACTAATATTTTAAATTACAATTTTCCATTTAAAATATTATAATTTATTTAAATCATTATAAGCTCTCAAGCTTACTTATTAGATTAAATTGGTATATAATCTCATAACAATTAATTTTTTTAGCTCCTTAATTATTTATTCAACAAATAATTAACTAAACCACATCAACTCTGTGATAACCCCGAATCCGGGCCCTGAATCGCCTCTGATCCGGTATACTATTTCTATCACTATTTGCGGAAGATATAAACATAAATTGTTTATACATTACATTACACACTATTCCCCAAGGTCGAGTAACCTTAACTTAATACACATTTCTTATAATATCTATTACACAACAATATTTATCAAATACGCTATTTACAAACTAGCCGCACTTTTATCCCAAGCCGGATTTGGCATTAATCGTTTCTTGTATCCGAACGCATTCGCTTTATCTGCAATATTTTATCATGATATAGCAAGGGTGAGCATGAAAGTTGCCCAACAAGTTTATTTACAACAATTTAACATATATCATGATTGAAGAGTATGAATAAAGGGCTTGCTATAATTCATCAATATAATTGAGAACTAGCACGAACAAATTTTTGACTGAACAAGTATTATACATGAACAAACATTTCTGAACCAACTGGTAATGAAGGTGATCAGCCTTTCATACCTGACTTATACATGCAAGATGTACAGAATACAATTTTCATGGCAATCAGCAAAGATTAACCATAAGCTTGAAGAAACTACTCTTATTAGAGTTAAGTATGAGAAAACTTGCCTGAACCGTTGATTACCGCACGCAATTAATAACGCTTTATCCGAAGACCTAATATTAATAATATAGATCTCCAATAATTAGAATAATATCATCACAGTAATATTCTGTTATATATATATACACAGAATAACCTAAACACATAGCACATAACCCTATCAGTCTTTACAACACATAAGACCAGGTATCAAGTCAAACTATTTAAGTCTGAGTTGAAACCGACACAATTCTAACATACCGACGGTCTAGTCGGACCTTTATCGAGTTTAAGTTCAATTAAACTCTTCCTGAACACTTAACCATTATCACCGTTAATTTCTAATCAGACAAAACATTTTTCCTAGGCTCGTAATAATTTTCGGATAATTATTACCATTTGTCAATATTTTTCAATCCTTAAAACCGTATTTAAATAAATTAAATACTACATAATACCTTAATCATTAATATTTATTTATTATAAAATATTAATGAAAATCATTACATAATATTATAATATAATTATAATATAACAAAGTATTTTTAATACCTTAAAATCATAATTATATGATTTTTAAATCATTAAATCCATTATCCGATAATTAATATTAATATTAAAATATTAATATTTTTATGCCAAAATATCAAAAGTTACATTTTATAACTTAAAATATTTTTATAACACTTAAATCATTTTTATATGATTTATAAAACATTAATTCCATTTTTCCTTAATTTATTTAATATATTTATTAAATAAACTAATTATCATTAATATGGATTAATTAATGAATTTCATCACAAAATATCAAAAGTCATCAAAAATAACTTAAAATATTTTCTTTTATCATAATATTATTTTTCATGATTTTTCTTGAATTAAAAACTATTTTTAAATAATTTATTTAATATTATAATTAAATAAATAAATACCATTTATATTCCAAAAATATTAAATATTTTCAAAATATACTCAAAATAGTTAAAAACTATTTTTCAGACTTTAAAATAATTTTTCATAATTTATTTTGTATTTTTAATAATTAAAAACTATTTTTTTTCTAATTTTTAATTAATTTCTGGAATTTATATAAATAAACCGTCGCTAAAGGCTTTTAGCGACACTTGTCTGTCGCTATTGGTGTTCTTGATGTTCTTGAGTGTTCTTGACAGATTTCGGGGTACCTAGTTTGACCGCTTATAAAATCAAATCTGCTTATGTTCTGGGCTTGTAATTACTTTCATATTGTAGTATTTATGTAATACTACAACTAAATATCATTTTCCATGTCAATCCAACAACGGAGCAACAAGATCTAGCCATCCAAAAAGTCTGACAACCATGTTCTTCATTTTCTGGGTTTTCCAGAAAATGAAGAACAGTCATGGTACTAGTTTTCAATCATTGTGACTTGCAGTCTATGCTTCGTTTATGAGTTATAATGGTTATATCAAGTATAAAAGATGTCATACTACAACTAGAAAGCTTCATATCATCAAATTAACACTTCAATAAAAAGATCTAGCTCGGTCAAAGTAGTCAAGAAAAATTGTTCTTGAACATTTCTGGGTTACCCAGAAATGTTCTTGAGCAGTTTTTCCTTACATGTTTGACCACGATTATTATACGGTTTGGTTATGGATCTAAGTGATATAAAGCCTTTAACATGTATTATTCATGTCAGGCTACATTATTAACACAAAAACGTGGTCAAAACATT
Source organism: Panax japonicus (assembly GCA_020205505.1). Lineage (NCBI taxonomy): Eukaryota > Viridiplantae > Streptophyta > Magnoliopsida > Apiales > Araliaceae > Panax > Panax japonicus. Next base: position 55,207,390 of record CM035094.1, on the reverse strand, counting down.
AAACCACTGCAAGATCAGACGCATGAACAACCTTGTCAGACCGTTCTGGACATTCTGGGTTACCCAGATTTTCAGTCCATGTGATCGGTCAACGACCTTTGACTGCTTGTATCTTTCAATCTAAACATGATCTATACCGGATTCAAGTTCTAGATTATAGTCCTTACAACATACTACAAATATATAACTTAAATCTCAACAAAACATTAACAAATAATGATCTATAGGCCCTGACATATGACTGTCAGGCCTCATTTTCCCATTTTTCCAGATTTTTAAAATCTTTAATTCCGAGTACTTTGATGTAATGGATATGAGTTTTAACAACCCAGATCACTAAATGACACCCTATTACACATATTTAACTAACAAATAACAACATTTAACATCAAAATCAAGGATTTCAAAAATTAGGGTTTATACCACTTTTAAGCTTTGATCCATGATTCTGATCCTTTGATCTGTTTCTGATACACATGGGGCTTGAATTTAGACTGAACTATCATGGAAATTTCGTGGGTTTAGTGAGAGAGAGAGTGGGTGAGAGCAACAATTGCAAAATGGCTAATTTCTTTTCTATTTTCTCTCTCTTTATTCATTTATACATGGCTTGATGCATGCATGATCTGATATGCTGCTGATTTGCTGGCTATTTTGTCAAAGACTAATGCTAGGCTAGGGCTAGGGTTGCTCAACAACTAAAGATTTGCCAAGATTTGCAAGAAATCTAATTAATACACTAAAAGGGCATTTTTGTCCATTCCTTTATTTTCTAGATTTTGCATTAGGGTTTAGAGCTTGTTAGGGTTTATGATTTAACCCTTTAGGGTTTAGATTTTACCCCTTAACTTTGCAAAAATTTTAATTTCTAACATTTCTGAATTTTCGGTTATTGAAAATTAGAAAATTAACATTTCTAGTTTATAATTAGTATTTACTAATTATATTAAAAATTTCTTAATCATACTTTCATTCTTGCTAATTAGGATTAGCATTTTATACTTACGATTGCTAATTACGCAATTAGGGTCAAAATGGTCATTAGGGTTTATAAACCGCTAATTAGGGTTTCTAATAGAAAAATTAATTTCTAATTTAGAAATTAAATATCGTAATTAGATTAGGGTTTCTAATTACTCATAATATTGAAATAATTAGGATTAGGGTTTCCTAATTAGCATTGCTAATTTTAGCGATTAATGCACCACTGAACAATTAGGGTTTCTGACGGAACAATTAGGGTTCCAATAATTGAAAATTAGGGTTTGTAAATAAATTAACCATCACCCTAATTAATACTTAATTAATAGCAGTAGAGCATTATAATTCTCCATTAATTTCCCAGATTAGGGCTTAACTTTAATAGAATCTGAAACTTTGGTTTTCAGATCTGGCATTAGGGTTTTAAAATTTGGAATTAGGGTTTTGTAATCAATGGTTAAGATTAACCCTAAATAATCTTTTAATTATTTACACTTATTCCATTAAGTTCCCAATTTAGGGTTTCATGCACCGAATTAGGGTTTCAGATTCCTGAAACTAAAACTAGGGTTTCCAGAACCGATTTCTAGGGTTTCTTGCTAAACGCTAGGATTTTCTAGCCGAACATTGTCGTTCTTAATATATTCTTAGGGTTTGCTACAGATATAATTTATCTGGTCAACCCTGGACCCTTAAACACATTTTGAACACATCATTAACCACATTCACAGAACTTAATCACCTAAACACTTAATCCTGTATAATTCACCTATTTCCTTCACCAAATTTTGAAATCCTCAAAATTCAATCCCAATAACATTAAACGCATACACTTATTTTCTGTCTAGGTCTAATATTTGACCTTAATTCAATCATTTAAGATTTTACTAAATTGCCCAAATTTTCGGGTTGTCACATTCACCCCTCCTTATAAGAATTTCGTCCCCGAAATTCACCTTACACCTTACACCATGCACCTTACACCATTCACACATATACCATTCACACACATTATTACATGCCACCCAATACACCTCTCACCAGAGTAAAAATTTTAAAATTGTGCTGAGGAGTCATTTAGACTATTTGTCTGTCATTTTCGCAAAGGTTTTATGGAAATTTATCCGCAAACCGTCATTACTTACGGACACAAAGGGTGATCAGGCCGATATGCCCTGTACTGATCAGGTACTGTTGGTCGGAACAATTTGTTCCTCTTTTCCGCCTTGGGCGCATAAACTTTTACCTCAGTCTTATTGGATTCCGCACCAAAACAATTTGGTTCGGGAAATTCTTTCAATGAACACTTGGAGTTTTTATAACTTTAGTCTTGCTGAAATAAATAGCATAGACTCATATCAATAATTCAATTCAATCGAATTACTTAGGTGTAGCCAAACCCCGTTGGCTAATTTAAAATTTTTTTGAAAACAATTTCGAGAATGACGTCATGATGCCGTACTGTATTAACAGTCCGTTTGAGGATGCCGTCATTGTATGATTTTGTCATAACACATCATACAATAGTGGAACAACGACTTCTGGTCAAGTTCACACTAAGTATTCCTGCATTTACAACTCCATCACATTTTTATCATCTCTGCACCAGGTTACATGGTACATGAGTGATAATTGAAAACAATTTTTGATATTTCAAATCATTTGCGTCTAGCCGAAATAAGTAGCATAGACTGTACTTTAAACCGTTTCAAAAATGGTTACGAGTCTACAATTTTTTTTTTTAAAAGGCACATAGTGCGTATTTAGCTTGATGTCAAAAATTTTGAAGTTTAGCATAGCTAGGAGTTTAGGAAAACCTAAGTCTCCACTAATGATCATATGCTTAACAATCTATCTGTTCCTATAATCCTTAACACTCCATTCACACACAACTATACCCAATTCATAAAACCACACTTATGAGTTCATAACCTGACCATAATTATATGAATTTACGAACTTACCCTGACCTTTTAGCGACCGTTCGCTGAGGGGCTCATAAATATTTCATATAACTATGCTTCAAGAATGTCACATAAGTATGAGTTCTAAGAACTCGTACTTAATCCTATATTCTCTACCTATGACCTATTTATCTATATAATAACTAGCGTGACACAACATTTCAACTATTACCAATGCCACCAACTAAGTAGTTTTTTACACCAAGTACAATTCCCCTCCCATACGAGGAATCATACAACTCTGTTGCTGGCACGAGTCCTCATTGAAATCCCCACCTATCCTTAACCCCCTTTTTCATACGAATTTAATTCGTATTCATTATCCATAACTCATTTATGAGTTTTCATAGTACTATTTTATAGTACAACTTTCACACAGCAATTTGCTGTAAACTTTTCAATCATTAGATTGTTTCATTTCCCATATCATAACCTTTATCAGATCACAGGGTGATCTTATCGTATATATTATGATTCAATTCCATGCACTATGATCGTTTTGTTTTACGATCTCCTATCCTTGCACTTCTGTTCACCGCTACTGTTCACTGCTATAACCAGAGTTAGGGAACTCTGTAGCTTAATAACTTATTGAGATTCGTCTTTGAATCTTACTGACCAACTAACTCTATGTGAGTTAGTCTTTTCCTAATCACTGCGGTTATTGGTCTCAGGTATTACTACCTAAGCTTCATAACCAACAGCTTTGATACCAACTGTGATAACCCCGAATCCGGGCCCTGAATCGCCTCTGATCCGGTATACTATTTCTATCACTATTTGCGGAAGATATAAACATAAATTATTTATACATTACATTACACACTATTCCCCAAGGTCGAGTAACCTTAACTTAATACACATTTCTTATAATATCTATTACACAACAATATTTATCAAATACGCTATTTACAAACTAGCCGCACTTTTATCCCAAGCCGGATTTGGCATTAATCGTTTCTTGTATCCGAACGCATTCGCTTTATCTGCAATATTTTATCATGATATAGCAAGGGTGAGCATGAAAGTTGCCCAGCAAGTTTATTTACAACAATTTAACATATATCATGATTGAAGAGTATGAATAAAGGGCTTGCTATAATTCATCAATATAATTGAGAACTAGCACGAACAAATTTTTGACTGAACAAGTATTATACATGAACAAACATTTCTGAACCAACTGGTAATGAAGGTGATCAGCCTTTCATACCTGACTTATACATGCAAGATGTACAGAGTACAATTTTCATGGCAATCAGCAAAGATTAACCATAAGCTTGAAGAAACTACTCTTATTAGAGTTAAGTATGAGAAAACTTGCCTGAACCGTTGATTACCGCACGCAATTAATAACGCTTTATCCGAAGACCTAATATTTATAATATAGATCTCCAATAATTAGAATAATATCATCACAGTAATATTCTGTTATATATATATACACAGAATAACCTAAACACATAGCACATAACCCTATCAGTCTTTACAACACATAAGACCAGGTATCAAGTCAAACTATTTAAGTCTGAGTTGAAACCGACACAATTCTAACATACCGACGGTCTAGTCGGACCTTTATCGAGTTTAAGTTCAATTAAACTCTTCCTGAACACTTAACCATTATCACCGTTAATTTCTAATCAGACAAAACATTTTTCCTAGGCTCGTAATAATTTTCGGATAATTATTACCATTTGTCAATATTTTTCAATCCTTAAAACCGTATTTAAATAAATTAAATACTACATAATACCTTAATCATTAATATTTATTTATTATAAAATATTAATGAAAATCATTACATAATATTATAATATAATTATAATATAACAAAGTATTTTTAATACCTTAAAATCATAATTATATGATTTTTAAATCATTAAATCCATTATCCGATAATTAATATTAATATTAAAATATTAATATTTTTATGCCAAAATATCAAAAGTTACATTTTATAACTTAAAATATTTTTATAACACTTAAATCATTTTTATATGATTTATAAAACATTAATTCCATTTTTCCTTAATTTATTTAATATATTTATTAAATAAACTAATTATCATTAATATGGATTAATTAATGAATTTCATCACAAAATATCAAAAGTCATCAAAAATAACTTAAAATATTTTCTTTTATCATAATATTATTTTTCATGATTTTTCTTGAATTAAAAACTATTTTTAAATAATTTATTTAATATTATAATTAAATAAATAAATACCATTTATATTCCAAAAATATTAAATATTTTCAAAATATACTCAAAATAGTTAAAAACTATTTTTCAGACTTTAAAATAATTTTTCATAATTTATTTTGTATTTTTAATAATTAAAAACTATTTTTTTTCTAATTTTTAATTAATTTCTGGAATTTATATAAATAAACCGTCGCTAAAGGCTTTTAGCGACACTTGTCTGTCGCTATTTGTGTTCTTGATGTTCTTGAGTGTTCTTGACAGATTTCGGGGTACCTAGTTTGACCGCTTATAAAATCAAATCTGCTTATGTTATGGGCTTGTAATTACTTTCATATTGTAGTATTTATATAATACTACAACTAAATATCATTTTCCATGTCAATCCAACAACGGAGCATCAAGATCTAGCCATCCAAAATGTCTGACAACCATGTTCTTCATTTTCTGGGTTTTCCAGAAAATGAAGAACAGTCATGGTACTAGTTTTCAATCATTGTGACTTGCAGTATATGCTTCGTTTATGAGTTATAATGGTTATATCAAGTATAAAAGATGTCATACTACAACTAGAAAGCTTCATATTATCAAATTAACACTTCAATAAAAAGATCTAGCTCGGTCAAAGTAGTCAAGAAAAATTGTTCTTGAACATTTCTGGGTTACCCAGAAATGTTCTTGAGCAGTTTTTCCTTACACGTTTGACCACGATTATTATACGGTTTGGTTATGGATCTAAGTGATATAAAGCCTTTAACATGTATTATTCATGTCAGGCTACATTATTAACACAAAAACGTGGTCAAAACATTAAACCACTGCAAGATCAGACGCATGAACAACCTTGTCAGACCGTTCTGGACATTCTGGGTTACCCAGATTTTCAGTCCATGTGATCGGTCAACGACCTTTGACTGCTTGTATCTTTCAATCTAAACATGATCTATACCGGATTCAAGTTCTAGATTATAGTACTTACAACATACTACAAATATATAACTTAAATCTCAACAAAACATTAACAAATAATGATCTATAGGCCCTGACATATGACTGTCAGGCCTCATTTTCCCATTTTTCCAGATTTTTAAAATCTTTAATTCCGAGTACTTTGATGTAATGGATCTGAGTTTTAACAACCCAGATCACTAAATGACACCCTATTACACATATTTAACTAACAAATAACAACATTTAACATCAAAATAAAGGATTTCAAAAATTAGGGTTTATACCACTTTTAAGCTTTGATCCATGATTCTGATCCTTTGATCTGTTTCTGATACACATGGGGCTTGAATTTAGACTGAACTATCATGGAAATTTCGTGGGTTTAGTGAGAAAGAGAGTGGGTGAGAGCAACAATTGCAAAATGGCTAATTTCTTTTCTATTTTCTCTCTCTTTATTCATTTATACATGGCTTGATGCATGCATGATCTGATATGCTGCTGATTTGCTGGCTATTTTGTCAAAGACTAATGCTAGGCTAGGGCTAGGGTTGCTCAACAACTAAAGATTTGCCAAGATTTGCAAGAAATCTAATTAATACACTAAAAGGGCATTTTTGTCCATTCCTTTATTTTCTAGATTTTGCATTAGGGTTTAGAGCTTGTTAGGGTTTAGGATTTAACCCTTTAGGGTTTAGATTTTACCCCTTAACTTTGCAAAAATTTTAATTTCTAACATTTTCGAATTTTCGGTTATTGAAAATTAGAAAATTAACATTTCTAGTTTATAATTAGTATTTACTAATTATATTAAAAATTTCTTAATCATACTTTCATTCTTGCTAATTAGGATTAGCATTTTATACTTACGATTGCTAATTACGCAATTAGGGTCAAAATGGTCATTAGGGTTTATAAACCGCTAATTAGGGTTTCTAATAGAAAAATTAATTTCTAATTTAGAAATTAAATATCGTAATTAGATTAGGGTTTCTAATTACTCATAATATTGAAATAATTAGGATTAGGGTTTCCTAATTAGCATTGCTAATTTTAGCGATTAATGCACCACTGAACAATTAGGGTTTCTGACGGAACAATTAGGGTTCCAATAATTGAAAATTAGGGTTTGTAAATAAATTAACCATCACCCTAATTAATACTTAATTAATAGGAGTAGAGCATTATAATTCTCCATTAATTTCCCAGATTAGGGCTTAACTTTAATAGAATCTGAAACTTTGGTTTTCAGATCTGGCATTAGGGTTTTAAAATTTGGAATTAGGGTTTTGTAATCAATGGTTAAGATTAACCCTAAATAATCTTTTAATTATTTACACTTATGCCATTAAGTTCCCAATTTAGGGTTTCATGCACCGAATTAGGGTTTCAGATTCCCGAAACTGAAACTAGGGTTTCCAGAACCGATTTCTAGGGTTTCTTGCTAAACGCTAGGATTTTCTAGCCGAACATTGTCGTTCTTAATATATTCTTAGGGTTTGCTACAGATATAATTTATCTGGTCAACCCTTGACCCTTAAACACATTTTGAACACATCATTAACCACATTCACAGAACTTAATCACCTAAACACTTAATCCTGAATAATTCACCTATTTCCTTCACCGAATTTTGAAATCCTCAAAATTCAATCCCAATAACATTAAACGCATACACTTATTTTCTGTCTAGGTCTAATATTTGACCTTAATTCAATCATTTAAGATTTTACTAAATTGCCCAAATTTTCGGGTTGTCACAAACTCAAATTGCCATTAAATACTTATATAATTCAATAAATATTAAATATTATAAATAAGTATTTAATATTTAATATTTAATTTAATTATTTATCTAACAAATAATTAACTAAACCACATCAACTCAAATTGAACAATTATTTATTCAACAATAAATATATCTGTTAAATACTTATATAAATTAATAAATATTTAATATTACACTTTAAAATTCTGAAATGTTACATCATTGCCTCCTTAAAAGGATTCTGTCCTCAAAATTACAACTTAAACAAATCATTCGTTACATTCTTCCCTACTTACAAAGATTCTGTCCCCAGAATCAAAGACACATATTAAACAAAGAACTCGAGGTATTCTTTCAATATTTTCTCTTCGAGTTCCCACGTAGCTTCTTCAGCGTTGTGGTTCCTCCATATCACCTTCACAGAAGGTATGACTTTATTCCTGAGCACTTATTCTTTATTGTCGACTATCTGGATAGGAACCTCTTCATAAGACAAATCTTTCTCGAACTGCAATGGTTCATACTCGATCACATGTTTGTAGTCGGGTTTATATGGTCGGAACACCGAAATGTGAAAAAAATTATGAATGTTTCCAACTCATTGAATTTTGCGTATGACTTGATATGGCGCAAACCTCGCCAATTCATTGAATTGACAACGTTAGCAGTTTGTTGCACCAGTTCTGGTCCTAACAGTTGGCGTTCACCGACTTTATCCCAGCATAGTGGAGTTCTGCACTTTCTGCCGTACAATGCCTCGTAAGGTGGCATGCCGATGCTCGCGTGATAACTGTTGTTGTAAGCAAATTCCACCAACGGTAATTGTTCTTCCTAGCTTGCTTTAAAGTCCATGACACATGCTCTTAGCATATCTTCCAATGTCTGAATTGTTCATTCACTTTGGCCATCTGTTTGTGGATGATAAGCCATACTCATTCACAACTGTGTCCCCATGCATTCTTGTAGTCTCTTCCAGAAATTCGATGTGAATCGCGGATCTCTATCAAACACAATTGATACTGGCACTCCATGCCTCGAAACAATCTCTTTAATGTAGAATCTTGCCAACTGATCAAGATTGAATCTAATCTTTATTGGTAAAAAGTGCGCTGACTTCGTTAGTCTGTCCACTATCACCCAAATTACATCGTATCCTCTCTGAGTAGTTGGAAGACCTACCACAAAATCCATCGTGATGTGTTCCTAATTCCATTCCAGTATTTCCAATGGTTGAAGTAATCCGCTGTGTTTTTGATGTTCGGCTTTTACTCTCTGACATGTTAAGCATTTCGCTACGCATTCAGCAACATCCCTTTTCATATATGGCCACCAAAAATGTCGGCGCAAATCTTGATACATTTTCGTGCTTCCTGGATGAATCGAATATCTTGTGTTGTGTGCTTCGGTCAAGATTTATTCTTTCAGTTCTAGCACTGCTGGAACCCAAATTCTTCCCTCGAACCATAGTAATCCTTCGGCATCGACCTTGAATTTTACATTACCGCCTTCAATCAGATTTTCTTTGATTTTCCCACACTCTTCATCTTGTAGTTGAGCATTCTTCACTTTGTCCACTAAAGTTGGACCAGCTTCTATCTGAAATAGTTGTTCGTCAGATTCTTTTGAAAATTTGATTTCCAACTCCAGTTTTGTCATTGCTGAAATGAGCTCCTCCTGAGTTGTTATCAGCATTAACTTTTCCCGACCTTTCCTGCTTAAAGCATCTGCAACCACATTCGCTTTGCCTAGATGATAAAAGTTCTCATAATCATAATCTTTTATCAATTCCATCCACCTTCTCTGACGCATGTTCAAATCCTTCTGAGTGAAAATATACTTCAGACTTTTGTGTTCTGTATAAATTTCACACTTCTTTCCATAAAGATAGTGTCTCCATATCTTCAGAGCAAATACAACTGCAGCCAATTCCAAATCATGAGTCGGATACCCTTTCTCATAATCCTTCAGTTGTCTTGATGCATACGCAATAACCTTACCGTTCTGCATAAGAACACAACCCATCCCTTTGTGTGAGGCATCACTATACACCACAAATTTTCCTGTATTATCTGGTAATGTCAACACAGGTGCCATACTTAACTTTTTCTTTAAATCTTGGAAACACTCTTCACATTTCTCCGTCCAAACGAATTTTACTGCTTTCCTTGTCAAATTTGTTAGCGGAGTGGCTATCTTAGAAAAATCTTGAATGAATCTTATATAATAACCGGCCAGTCCCAAGAAACTCCTCACTTCTGTTGGTGTTCTTGGTTGTTCCCAATTAATTACAGCTTCCACTTTTGATGGATCTACTGAAATCCCATCCTTGTCAATAACATGTCCCAAAAATTGAACACGGTCGAGCCAAAATTCGCACTTAGAGAATTTTGCATAAAACTTTTCCTTTCTTAGTGTTTCCAATGTCAAACGTAAGTGTTCCACGTGTTCTTCTTGAGTTTTGGAATACACCAGAATGTCATCAATAAATAACACTAAAAACTTGTCTAAGAATGGTTTAAACACCCTGTTCATCAAATCCATGAATGCAGCAGGGGCATTTGTTAAACTAAAAGACATCACCAGAAACCCGTAACGTCCGTACCGAGTTCTGAATGCCGTTCTAGGTATATCCTCCTTCCTTACTTTCAATTGGTGATACCCATTTCTCAAATCTATTTTTGAGAAATATTTAGCACCCTTCAGTTGATCAAACAAGTCATCTATTCTAGGCAACGGATACCTATTCTTAATAGTGACTTTATTTAACTCTCTATAATCAATGCAAAGATGCATTGATCCATCCTTCTTCTTAACGAATAAAACTGGCGCTCCCCACGACGATACGCTTGGTTGAATATATTTCTTGTCCAGCAACTCTTGCAACTGTACCATCAGTTCCGTCATTTCTACCGGTGCCATTCTATACGAGGCCTTCGATAAGGGTGCTGTTCCCAGTGCCAAGTCGATCACGAACTCAATTTCTCTGTCAGGCGGAAGTCCTGGCAAATCTTTTGGAAACACATCTTCGAATTCTCTCACTATCGGTATTTCTTCTAGTTTCACACCCTTCTTCCGAGTATCGACTATGTAAGCTAAATAGCCCACACAACCTTAACTCAACAATTTCTTGGCCTGCATAGTCGTTAGACATTTCATTTGTCTAGGCGACTTGCTACCATAAAATACTACCTTTGACGGAGTCATAAGGTTTACACACTTGTGACAATTGATTACTGCTCCATATTTGAACAGACAATCCATCCCCAAAATTACATCAAATTCCTCGAGTCTAATCAGAATCAAATCTACCAACACGATATTTTCCTTAATATTCACCCTACAGTTCTTGTATACGAATCTAACAGGGATTACTTCCTTATTCGCAATTTCTATTTTTATTGATTACTGCTCCATATTTGAACAGCCAATCCATCCCCAAAATTACATCAAATTTCCTGAGTCTAATCAGAATCAAATCTACCAACACGATATTTTCCTTAATGTTCACCCTACAGTTCTTGTATAAGAATCTAATAGGGATTACTTCCTTATTCGCAATTTCTATGTTCAAAGGAAAATTCAGTTCTTCTCTAGGCAATTCTAACCTCTTAGCAAATTCATCATATATAAACGAACAAGTAGCACCCGAATCGAATAATACATAAGCATTTATATCATTGATTGGGATAATACCTGACACTACATCTTTTGATTGAACATCATCTTGCACAGTCATGTTGAAGGTTCTGGCTGTGGGTTTGTTTGATGCTACAGGTCATGCAATGGCCCATGTACCTCCATTGTTACCTCCATTGCTTCTGGTTGTCACTCTGTCCTTCTTCTTAGGGCATTCACGAGAAAAGTGATCCTTGGATCCGCACGTGAAGCATACATTCTTCTTCAGTTGAGCACAACATGGGGCGATGCGACCCTCCTGGCCACAATTGAAGCATACTCGCTTCCCCATTAAGCACGCACCCTTATGGAATTTCCCGCATGTCGCACATGCTTTAAACTTTTTGTTTTGCTGGTTACCCTGATGGTGTCAAGCACCCATGCTCCCATTCCACTTCCTCTTCAAGCTGTTGTTGTTGTTGTTGTTGTTGTTTCCACCGCTACCACTCCCATTCTTAGTCTCATTCTCATTCTTCTTCTTCTTTTGTTCCTGATTGAACTTTGTCACTGCGTCGCCTCCACCTTCAGCGAGTATTGCTTTTTCCATCACCGCTGCAAATATCTTCAACTAGAACAGGGATACCCTACTGTACAGCCAGGGCTTCAGTCCTTGTTCAAATCTCTTCGCCTTACGCTTGTCTGTGCTGACTTGATATGGCGCAAACCTCGCCAATTCATTGAATTTTGCATCATACTCAGATACCATCATTGTTCCCGGCTTTAATTCCAGAAACTGTACTTCCAGCTAACTTTACGAACTCTTTGGGAAATAGGTCTCGAAGAACAACTCCTTGAACCTATCCCAGGTTATCACTCCTATCCCTTCACGAGTTTTATTGGCCTGTGACCAATAACTAGCTTCTGCTTTCAACATGAATGTTGCGAAAGTAGTCTTCTGATCATCCCCTACCCTAGTGACATCGAACACCTTTTCTATGTCCATAATCCAGGTCTGTGCTTCGACTGGATTCATAGACCCACGTAATTCAGGTGGTCTAACCGCCTTGAAATCCTTAAACGTTGTACCATAGTTTCGTGGTTGATTCTGCAACGCTCCTGTCAGTAGTGTCACTAGTTGTTGAACGGGGTTACCGTCAATATTGTTGTTATTGGTAGTTCTCTCATTGTTTCTTTGTCGGGGTGGTTCACGTCTGGGAGGCACTTTCTGTTAAAATAAAACATCTATTAGACTATTACTCAACTTCTTTAAGTATTTCTAATTAACATGCCTCCATAAAAGAAATAACCACATAACACATAACACATAACACATAACACTTTGAATAAAATAATAACTTTTATTTATTTATCATTACTTCGAAAAACATAAAAATAATAGCATCACTGCTATTTAATTCCTTTCCTGAACTACAAAGTTACAGGACAAAATCATTATTATCATATCCCATGGTTACTTAACACTAGGGATTTACACATTATTTAATACTTATTACGTGCATTACAGGAACATTTTCTACGATGATCTATTAAGATACTTCTTAGCCCTATCACGTTCTTCCTCCATGACTCAAAACATTTTTTTGCGATCTAACACGAATGACGGAAGCGTCTCAAACTGAATCGGATATCCCATGACCCGATCTTGAGCTCGATTAATTGTGGTGTCAAATACTTTATCCATCTCTTCCATCTTCATCCTTTTCGCCTGTGAGTTCCTTACTGCTCTTCTAGTTCGTTGATAAGTTTCCTCGTATGCATCTTCAGCTCTTGCCCTCTTAGCAGCTTCTTCTCTCAGCTTGTTCTTCAGTTAAGCAACCATCTCAATCAATTGTTCTTTCTCTCCTTCAGTTTGTATTAGTTTCTCCTTGGCGTTTGTCAGTCGCTCCTCACGATCCTGGATCTCGCCATCTTTTTGTGTCATTGCAGTTTGTTGTTCAGCTACTATCTCCTGCAACTCCTTAACTGTATCCTGAAGTTCCACATTACGGTCATGCACCTCATCGTATATACGACCTGCTATCGAGTTAAGTGGAATCCTTTCCTCCTCGTCCTCGTCATCATCATCCTCCTGTGGTAACTCAACAGGATCCTCCTCGTTTGTCTCCACATCATCATCATCATCCTCAACTACTGTGACCAACAGGGCTTACTCCCGTGGCAGTAGTTGTTCCCAAACTACCTGAATGTCGCGAGGCTCCTCCTCTATAGGCATTTGAGGTCCCTCCTCCCTAGCCTGACTGAATTCTCAGACATTAGTCATCCTGACAACAAAGTTTTAAATATTAATCATTATTATTCGACACTCATGAGTACATAAATTAAAATAACATAAGCACGTAAGTGTTTTATTACTTCTTTCCTAAAACTCGATAAGAGTTATCTCCACTATCTTTTCAAAGGTTACTTCCTAAGGCTTTTCCCTCCACCTAAGGTTCATAACCTAAAGCTTTGATACCAACCTGTGACACCCCAAAATCCAGGTACTTCAATTCCTCAAGATACGGTATTCACTTAATCAAAACATTCATTTCTAACTACCCAATTATAATAAAATTGAATAATCAAAACCTGCCCATACAGGATTAAACTTAAATAAAAATCTCCTAGGTTATCTAACCTTTAATTACAATCATTCAAATGCAGAATTTAAATAAACTTCATTACAATGTTTAAACCAAAGTCTGATAATAAAACTATCGAATTTATTACAAGTCTTCAGTACTTGTTCATCTTTCCTTTTCCTTTACTGGTGCTAGGTACGTCACCAGTTTCAACTTTAGCTGTAAGAAATTTTACAAGCAAGAGTGAGCAAACAAGGCCCACTTGAAATAACAATAAATAAATCTTTAAACTTTTACATCAATTGCCAATATTAGGCTCAATAGAACTGAACAATATATTTTATTAACTTTCTAAAATTTATAACATTCACTGAGGGTCTAATGACCACGAATCATGTCCACAGTTATAAGTAAACTTTCAACTTTAACTTTAACAGTCATAAGACTGAATTAGGTGAGATTGAAGGAGGTGGTTTGATCAAGATTGGGTTTAGGTTTATCTTTGACCCATTCTTTAATCTCCGGAGGTACCTCAATGTCCTCGTTTACTCCCATAAAGGCTGAATCCAACTTTACATCAAAGTTACAATCCTTGTGGAGAAGAGGCATCTTATCAGCAAGTACAGACACATCTAAATTCAGGGTCCTGAAACAAAATATGCTTTCACTTAGTATATATGAAATGGTTTAATCATACAAAGTGTTAGCATGTACTGACAAAACAACTACTAATATTGTACAGAAAATTAAGCACTTATGATATATATACTGGGCAGAAAGAGTTTATGCCCGTTTTACCCTCGTCGACCAATGTAAGGAGTGCTGCTTTAATTATCGAGGGCAAAGTCCTAGTGGACTGCAGTGATGGAGGGGCTGTCATCGTCCCCCTTCTCCCGAATGATGACCATTACGTCTGGGTAATCATCGTCTGGGGTGTATCTATTTGTATGTTCATCATGGACAATGATGCGTATGCCTGACATCATTCTGATGATGTCTTGTTTAATTCATCATTCTTCCTCTTCCATTTTGGGATCTGGAACAAAGACTTCTTTCTCCTTTATCGGTATCGGCTTGGGAAATAACATAGACATTACGATGGTTGGCACCTTTATCGGAGGTTGTGTGGACTCAGGATTTGCAGGTGGAGACAATCGTCGTGTAACTGAAGCTGGAGGAATCTGATGATTCTGATATGGATTCCTTTAATTGAAACTGGCAGAATAGCCCAGTCGAGCTGTCCTCATTTGATTGATCATTTGAATCGGGTGCATAATACCCTGATGACTTTTATCCAGCCTTTGTCCCGGCTGATGACCCAAAGATATCATTTCTTGAGTAGCCGACATTACTTCAGCGAAAATCCTGGGTGTGGGAGGTGGCACCCCAATAGGGTGGTAGTGAGTGTTGCTCACCTCCACATCATGAAAACTAACCGGCTCAACTTCTGAATTGAAACTGATGAGGGGTATGTCACTTTGTTTAGGACATTCTGGTTCAACATTAACCGTGACTAGGCTGTCATTAATGATATATTTCAATTACTGATGAAGAGTGGAGGGGACGACCCCAACCATATGAATCCACGGTCTTCCTAATAGCAAATTGTATTCTGAATCTATTTTGAGCACATGAAAAGATATGCAGAATGTATGGGGACCAATCTCGACTGGTAGCTCAGTCTCTCCAACTGAATTTCGGCCGGATCCGTCGAAATCTTTACTAATCGTATGGTTACTTCGGATACGTTTGAGATTGACGTTCATCTTCAGTAAAGTGGCATAAGAACAAATATTTAGAGATGACCCTCCATTTATCAAAACTTCAGCTACCATGTATCCGGAGGACAAAACCGCGATGTGCAACGTCATTCGATGACCAGTCCCTTCGGACGGTATGTCATCATCAGTGAAGGATATCACATTATTGCTAAAAATGTGATCAACCAAATATTGAAAATTTCCACATCCAGTGATTCTGGCAAGTAAGCTTCTTCCAAAACCTTCAGTAAGATCTTCATGCGATCCTCTGAAGTTAAAACCAAGTCTAGTATAGAAATTTGATGTGGATCTTCTCTTAAGCTTAAAACCACCTTGGCTTCATTATGACCCATAGTGCGGAGGAGGAACTTTTTAATTTTTTCCATGGGTATTTTCCCCTTTGATTTGATGGTAGACTTCATCACCCATTGGGGAAGATACAATGGATTTTCCTTCGACACTGCAGCAGTTGTATGAGAGGTGGATCCTTCAGCTTCTCCATAATTCCAGGGGATTTTTTGTAAGCTGATAACATGATATTGTGGTCTGAATGACAAGTTGATTAGCTCTGGAGCAGCCATTTTCAAAGGATTGTCAACTCCTTTGATTTGAATTACTTGTATTGTGAAAGGTTTGACAGTCCCATCAACCTCAGCAGATATAACTGCTACCAGTCCCTTCCGTTTAGTAGGACAAGTATTCTAACTCTCAGATAACACAGTATCGTCGTCTGCCAGCTGCAGGACACCGCTGTTAATTAGATTTTGAATGAGGTGATGGAGTGCCCAACATTCTTCTGTGTTGTGACCGCGAGAATGGGAGTGATATTAACATACTCCATCAAAATTAAACTGTCCTGAACGAGAATTAATTAGCGGTAGAAGGAAAGTGATCCTTCTTTCATTAATTAGCATCTAAAGTATCTCCTCCATAGGTTGGCCCATGTTTGTAAATTCCTTTATATTGGCAAAATCCCAATGGGCTTTGGCACTTGCTCTCTTCGTCACTTTGTCTTCCGGTGTTTCTTTCTCTGAAGGTGACGAGGGAGTATTCATAACAAAAGGGAGCAGACTAGCATGCTCCTGGCTGACTAATTGGCATGTGACTTGATGCGTATAGGTCACTAGTTTTACCAATTCCTCAATATGTTTATACAGAGCTTTCATCTTTCGCTCCATTGTGAACTTGAACTTTGCATAATCCGATTTGTCACTAACGTCTTTGATGGTTTGGGATGATTCACCATTAAAATTGGAACTCTGTCCACTGTTCCAATTAATCATATTAAACTCTTCCTCTATGTGTTGAGGAAGAGGGTTGTCTTGTACGTGAGGTTGATCTGGTTTGGTGACCACGATCTCACTGTTGTCTATTAAATCTTGGATCTTGTGTTTCAAGGCCCAACAATCTTGAGTATCATGTCGAGGTGCCCCGGCATGATAAGCACATTTCCGAGTAGCATTGAAACCCCTCCCATTAGTGTTGGCTGGTGGAAGAAGATGCGTAATTTTCTTCTGAGTCATTAGAAGAGTGAGAATGTTCTCGAGTGAGTCCCCTATGGGTATGAACACTCGAGGGTATTTGACTTCTCCACCTTTTGGTAATGGAGGGTTTGAAGATTGTGCTTGAAAGGGAGTGTAATTTCTCCTCTGGATAGGCATGTTTTGATTGCCTTTTTGACCTTGTAGTATCAAGGAAACATCTTCCTCTTTCTTTTTATGGACCATCCGGGGGTTGTTTCCAAAATTTCCGGACTTGTATTGAATGTTCCCTGACTTCAATCCCATCTTATCCATCTCCCCATGTTTAATCATTTCAGAAAAAGGGTATACCAATGACAGCTAAGATTCTCTCGTAGAAAAGAGCTTCTTGTATGTCTATGAAGGTCATGACTATTTCTGATTTCGTCATGGAAGGAATAACTTGAGCAGCAAGGCGACTCCACCTTTGAGCATACTCTCTGAAAGACTCATTGGACTGTTTCTTGACCTTGGTAATTTGGTACTGGTCAGGAGGCATCTGAGACTGGAAGCTGTATTGAGTGAGGAAGGCGTGAGCTAGCTCCTCCCAACTATGGATCTTTGAGTTGTCTAATCTGGTATACCAAGAACGGGCTTCTCCAGTCAGACTCTTCTGGAACAGCTGCATTCTGAGCTTCTCGTCCTCTACATAAGATTCAAGTTCTCCAGTGAGCACCTTTAAATGTGTAAGGATATCCTAACCAATCATACTTTTTGATGTCATGAGTTTTAAAATTTTCTGCATAATGAACACCAGGGAATATACAAAGGTCAGCATATGAGACACTTCTGTGTGCTCCAATTCCTTCGATCGCACGAAGGGTTTCTTCCATTTGAAAGACTTTCTTCCTGATGTCATCAGTGTATAGATCTCCTTTGAGATGGGTGGTATAATGAATTTTGTGGTCATATCCAACTGAAGTTTAGGTACTGTAATGGCTTTATCAGGACCCTTAGTTCCTCTTTGTGTAGAGGATTCAGCATGTACGGGTATCCTCGTACCTTGAGTAGACTGGTGTAATTCCATAAGCAGAACAACCAAATCTATGATTTGTTTACTTAATCCGTCAAATTCTTTGCGAGAAACTGGATTAAGGTCAGTTTGGTATGATGACGACATAATTAACTGTAGGCTCGTGGCCTTTTTGGATTTTGATCGGGTAATAGGTCTGATTGCTTCCCTGCAAAAGACTTACGTAGTTTAGTCTTTAGGGAATGTGTAAATTTTTACATGATATGTATTCGTTCTAGGAATATTATCCTACAAGGCGGATGTTAGTAGTTTGTAATAGCATGTTTAATTTAAATATGTATGTACACATGTTTCTTCATATTTCTCATTATATGGAGATGAATATGAAATGACATTACAAGTAATTGACTTTACGAGTAATTTAAAATGAGAAATCATGAAGAGACTTTCCTCCGCGTTTGGTTTATCAGAGGCTGACATATCTTAGGTTACTCTCGCGGATTTTTGGCATGAAGGTTCCCAAATCGTCGTAATTTACTCGACGGGAAATTAATTCGGTCTTTCAGCTGGAGCGAATTTAGGCGGTGCCTTTCCTGAGCCTCATTTGAATTAGTCTTCCTACGAGTCCAATAATCAAACACTAGCCCCCTGATGAAGGAACCACACAACATACATTCATATTCAACGTGTCTCACTGTTTATGAAAATGATGACATATGAGAAATACTAATATCACAGATAGATATATTAAAGTGCAGTAAAAAATTTCATTCGTAAACAATCATCAAATGTAAATGCATCATTCACACACAAGCATATAACAGTTTTGAAAAGATTGTAATAACGGCTTAAGTCCTCTTACTGGTGTCCCCAACAGAGTCTCCACCTGTCGACTTCGGGATTTTTATTTGTCCCTTTTCGTTACTTGTTCTTTGGTGTTCTCATGTTAGGTGAGATTTGTTTGAAAAAATAAGTGAAAAAGGTCTGACATGTATCATGTTGACGATGGACTGTTAAGATTCGTCAGTTGTTTTTTTATATGGTTGTACCAACACAACCGAGAAAAGGTTTGCACATTGACCCAGTGATGTGACACTACTAAACGGGTTGGTGAAACCGAGATTCATTAGGGTCCGAGGACTTGATTATGCAGAGAGAATGTGTTAGGCACCCCCTGACATCTGTGTTACCACGGTGACCGCCACTGTAAGACCCCAACTTTTATGAATAAAGAATAATTTTCTCGAATTATATTTATGAATATTATGGTGTGGATTTGATATAATGTTATAGTTGTGGGTAATATTTAAAAAAATTTCAAAGTAAACGAGTGGTTATATAATATTCAATTGGTCGGAGAATATTCATTTTAACAGGGAATATTCGTACGAAGACACAATCATTGGTGGACCCCACAACGGAAGTATTGTCGTAGTTAGAAAACGACAGAATTATCTTTTATAAAAATAACGGCAAAAGTGTTACCGTTAAAACTGTTGAACTACCTGGTAGTAAAAGTACAGTAATACGTGTGGTTGTATAGTAGCACACGGTATTGATTATTGATGCTTACGTGAGAAGTCACTCAGTTATACTCAATTATTGCTACAGTAATTGCTGCATCATATATCTCATTTTATTGATTCAATTATTATCACAGTATCATCTGCATAATATTTTTTATTATTAAATCAATAATTGAGACGATAAAGTTATTCATATTATTATTTGTAATATTGACAATGTCTAGAAGTTCTGTCAAGGAAAGGTTTGGTCACCTAATTGCGCGCCAATAAGGAGAAATCCTTATCGGAAAGCCCCCTCTTTCCTTAGAACGACCTGGTTGTTAAATATTGTGAGTTATAATATTAATGATGAATAAGTTGTGTTGATTAAAGATGAAATTGATAGTTCCATTGTATTGGGATTATTAGTGTTAGTGGAAATCGACATTTATTTCGATAATAATTGATGCCTGGAAGTTATATTGAGCAATCAGGTAATTAATCGGATAAATGAGCAATTAATTGATATTATTTCACATGTTTATAACAATTTGTTCACATGTGTGTACTATTGATTCACATTCATGTACTATTAGGGGAGGTGGTGCAAGATTGATAATATTTACATGACTAAATTAAAAATAGAGGTATAGTTGAAGGTACTATATTGTAATTAGTTTTTTCACATGATTATACTATTGAGTCACATGAATGAACTATTAATTTATATTATTTACTATTAGAGGAGGTGGTGAAAGTTTGATAATACTTGCAGGACTAAATTAAAAATGAAGAAAAAGAGGAAGGTATTATACTGTAATATTTCGAGCCCCAAAATGTGCAATTATCGAAACTATATTTTTCTATAAATAGAAGCTCATTCTTCCTTCATTTCTCACCAATTCACAAAAGCTTTAGAGCAATTATTACAGAGAGAAATTATAGAGAGAAAGAAGAAGAGAAGTCTGCTACCTCACTATTCCAGTATCTAGTTTTTCTAAGGTAAGGGGTATTATTCTTTCGTATTCATGAAGAGATTTATTTTCTTTCAATACTCGTAAGGGTTGTTATTCCATTCTTTATTATTATGTTGGAATAACCTGTGTATGCGAAGTACCGCATACATGGTAAAATTCTTCTGTTATTCCAGTCTTTATTATTTTGTTGGAATAACCAGTCTGTACGGTCTATCGCATGCCTGGTGAATTCTATTGTTATTACATTGAGTGTGGATATTGTCTAGATGACAATATTCTTATTAAAACTCTTATATTATGTTTTATCGTATTTTACACGACTATTGTATAATAAAGTTGTATTTGATTTTTGTACCATGTATTTGGTGACTCAAGATGGGTGATGTATACCTATTTTGGGGGCGTCACAACCACTTTTCAAAAAACTGTTATATGAATGTGTGTGTGTGGGTCAATGTGTTGTTATTTGGAAGTAGTGTGAGGCCTCGTACAGAGTTCGACAATAGTTCATATATATAAGTATATATATATAAAAGCAAGTAAACGCCCCGGATGTAAAATCCAGGCTCATCGAATAAAGTCCGACAACAATTAATATATATAAGTATATATATATATATATATATATATATATATATATATATATATATATATATATTAAAGCAAATAAACGCTCCATACCAAAGTCTAGGTTCAATCGAGGCATAACTCGATAGTGTTAGTTCATATATATATATATATATATATATATATATATAAATATATATATATATATATATATATATATATATATTTGTATATACGAACTGAAATAAAACCACGGACCGAAGTCCGGGCATACACACGCAACATGACTCTCAACGTGAAGAATAGTGTGTGCAAAGATGAAGAGAAAGGCTTTCAAGTGTGTGAGAAGGCTTACAGTGGGATGCCAAAAAAGACTTCTATAACTTTAAGTGGATGAACACTCAGCTCCCGCTGGTAAAAATATGACAGAATATAAGCTCACAAGTGTTTAAAATGAGAAAGCACTCAGTTTATAGTGTGTACAGAACAAATTGGACAGGGTTTCCTCGTCGTTTCTCTTGCAAATATGGCCACCCCAAGCCCTCTATTTATAGAGGGGGGAGCAGTAGGTGTACCTGCGGCTGACCGGGCTGCCCCAGGCAATGTGGGTCCCGCTGTCTCTACGTTCGTGCACTCGAATAACGTGTTTTTCGCTCGAACCTTCATAACTTTCAATCTGGGAGTCTGATGGAATCGTGCAATACCATTTTGAAAAGCTCTTTCTGAGAGCTACGTAATGACATATAATTTGCCCATTTTGATTCCAGGAAGATGGGTCCATGATGGAAATGGCATTTCTAAGTTTCCGTCAGGTAGTCCGTTGAGCCGGTTTGAGTAGTTTATGCTCGAAAGTTAAGATATTGTTCTTGTGGGACTTCTATTAAAGCATTTTGAGTTGAAATGTGTGTATTTGATGTGAGTTGAAGTTGAGTTGGCAAAATGACCATTTTGCCCCTCTCGAGTTATCTTCGGTTTTTACACAGTTGTAGCAGTCTTTTCTCAGGGTAATCTCTATTGTTGACTTTGACTGTCCTTAAGGTTATCTCTAAGGTTGGCTTGACGTCCTGGGGTTATCTCTATGCTTTGAACTTTATCCTCTGGGGTTATCTCCGAGGTTGGAACTGATTTTCCCAGGGTTATCTCCGGGGTTGGAAACTGGATCTCCCAGGGCTATGTCCAGGGTTGAAATTGATGTTGTGGTCTTCCAGGGTTGTCTCCGGAGTCTGAAAAAGATGTTTTTGTCCTCCTGCACAATTCGTAACGTGAAAACGAAATTTTAAGTGTCTACAGATGCCCCTCTGTATTATGTTCATGCAATGCAATGGAATGGACATGATAAAGTTTAGTAGACACTTGAAATATGACAAGGTATTTCTAATGATGCAAATCGCAATGTAATGAATGTTTACGGTGAATGTCAAAATGTTTTCATAAATCATAGTTCGTAAATCGCACATCGTATTTCGCATTTTACACTTCGCTTTTCGCATTTGGCCAATCGCACTTCGCAACTCGAACATCGCATATCGCACATCGCATTTCGCATATCGCATATCGCATATCGCATATCGCATCGCATATCGCAAATTGCAATATAATTAATGTTATGATGAATGTTAAAATGTTTTTGCAAATCGCTTTACCTTTACCGATCATTATTGATGCCTATGCTGGTGTTGACTCCAATGCTTCGGCATTTAATCGTTGATGCTTGTTTGATGAAGATAAGTTGAGATGTTTTCCACATCTCTGATGGGGATGATGTTTTGAAATCACCAGACCCTCCCGATGTATTCGCTGGTGATTTACAACGGTGCCTACCCTGCTGATCGCCAATCTTTTTCGGTTCCTACTTTAACGGTGGTATACAAAGCTTTCATCGATGAACTGTCTTGATGTCGCGCTGAATTGATGCCAATGGTTTTAGAATATCGGATCTTCCGATATCTTCGCTGGAGTAATATTCTAAGGTTTTCTTTTCCAGACTCTGCCCGATGTTACGCTCACCCCTTTTGAGTTGATTTGGAGTTTCCTTTCATTGCTGGATGCAGTTGCCCCATTTCCTTGAGCATTTGATTCACAACCCGGCTGAACTAATGACTGGAATGCCGCTGACATCCCTGGAGGGTGCAACTCATTCTTTCGCTGCCCAGATTTGAACTTCGGTGTAGAGGCCTCAACTGATGAGGACTTGACGCAAGTTAACATGTTTGATGGTGTAAATTTCCTTCGCTAGACCTTTCGTCATTGGCCTTCTGCTCCTGAGTTAAAAACTTTTTTGAGAATTTTCCCCTTCTTTCATAGGGGCACGCTTATGTCGCCATGATTTCTTTAAAGAGTTATCCCTTTTTTTTGATGAGAGGCTTGATCCCGTCTTAAGCTCCTTCCATTTCTTCGAATCGCAAAATGCCCCAGTCATTCCATAAGTTATTTCTGGGGATTCATATGAGAAACTCTCTTTGTTGATGAAGTCACAATTGAGTAATATCCAAATCGCTAATGAGTTGATGTGAGGGAAGTTCTGATGATGATGTACCATACTGATGCTGCTGACTAGCGCATTTTCCTCTTTAGGATGGTTGATAAATACCCCAGTGTTGAGTTATCGTTGTTCCTGAGATTTCCCCAGTCTTGTTGTAAGATTTCCAATATCGGGTTGTTACCAATTTTGAAATTGCCCCAGCCTTGTTTGTTATAGGGGCAGTTGCTTTAACAGATGGGATGATAAGACGCCAAGATCGCAAGAAGCTTTTACCTTTGTACCATAAGGTGGATTTGGGATTTGATGTTGACAACTCTTTCTGGTAGAGATGTCACTCTGTTAGAGAGATAATGCTCTAACTCATAGGGATACCGCTGTTGCTGAGCGGGATAGTGCTATATCTTCCTGAGGTATCGCATGTAGCTGGCGGTGGATCTGTTGGCTCATGTAGAAACCCTTCGGTAGGAGATCACATCGTTACCTCTTTCTTCTAAGAGGGAATCCATGTTGGACTTGATAGCCCGCATATACACTGATTTGTAGATGGGAATGTATTTTTCTGCATAGACTAGCTTAGCCATTTTGTCATGTAAAGTACACATTGTATAAATCAAACAACATTATATATGGTAGAGAAATATATGTTGATTCACTTCCCTTTTAGTTGTGCCTTGTTACTTGCTTGATATTTGCTTGTTTCTCCAGGACTTTTGTGATCTGGATGTATTCTGAACTCCTCCTTGATCGATGGACAGTGAGATGTCTCAAGATTTTCAGAGTGGATCATCGATCTGTGTGTATTCTCTACCATCTTTGGTGTCTTGGGACTGATTTCTGTATGTGGTTATGGATAGGAGTGTTTTTGTTTTTTCTGTGGTGAGACCAGACCAAAAAAATGGCTACCTACGTACTCCCATGTATTGGGGAGATCAAGTCAGCGTAGTTCTCCCTTGGTGTAAGAGGTTCAACGCTGTATGTGGCAGAAATGGTGTAGGAATGTTTTTGTTGTTTTTGTTTTTTTAAGGAGAAGGGTGTAGAAATATTTTTGTTATTTTTGTTTTATTGCGACCGGGCTATGTAATATGGTTGCCTATGTACTCCTATTGAAGAGGAGATTAGGTCGACGTAGTTCGCCCCATGTATAGGGTGGATTGTAGATGAAAAGTTTAATCCCATGTACAGGATAAATTGAAGGTGTGAAAGGTTTGATATCTGGTGGGATAAACTAAAAGTGTGAAATGTTTTAAAAACCTGCGGGGAATAAAGGATCTGGTGATCCGAAACTAGGCTACTAGTTAGAAAAGTATTTTTCCTAATGGGGCAGATGAGTGTTAAGCGATATTGTATGTAATGAAGGGTTAAAGAACCGAAATGAATGGTGATCTAATGATCCAAAACCAAGATGTTTGCTTGATGGTAACCTCTGACATAGTACCGTTTCACGATGTTCGAATTGATAAGTTACGAAAATTCATCACCGTCCATTTCCTGTAATCTGGAAAGTGCCTCCTACCAATACCTACTTGACAATAAACGGGCCTTCCCAATTCAGGGAGAATTTTTCTTTAGACTGAGCTTGGTTGTCAACGATCTTTTTCAAAACCAAGTCGTGTTGTTTGAACTGCCGTAGTCGAACTTTTCTTTTGTAGGATCTTCTTTACAAGTAGAGGGCCGCTAATGTGTGGGCCACATACTCCCCCATGTATTTCATCCATGAGCCTCTGAGATTGGTTCTTGTCCATACATCTGCGGAGACCTAGTCCTGTATCTCTTTTGTAGAGTGCATTTTCGCTTAGGTAGAATTTTATAGTAAGTCGATGGATCCGCCTTTTCTCAGTTGTGCTCGCCTCAGCGGACTCGCCTTTCCAGGGTAAATCTGACGCTTGTCATGTGTTCCTTATCAGACATTGTTGCCTAAATTCTAATAGCACTTTATCACGCAAGTATACGCGTTCAATTGTAATATTCAGCAAGCAAGGATATCGTTCCCACGAGGAAATAGACTAATATTTATCAATTACTAACTCTAACGCAATTAATCCTACTTTAAACTAAGAAAATTTTGTTTGTGATTGAAATTTATTACTTAACAAAACTAATAATTAAAAATCAAAATTTCACAAGAATAACTGCAGATTTAACAGATTAAGATTACAATTTCCCTTGGTATTTCATTCAAACTAACTTACTTCCCATTTAAAATAAATCAATTAATATGAATTGTTATCCAAGAATGCTTTATGAATATTCATGCACATCTTCCAAAGACACGTGAACAAATCCTCCTAAATCCAATCTTTAAGATGCGGAATTATAAGGAACACCCTAATTAATCAACTCACTATATTCCTATGTGAATCAAGTTAATTAGGGTTTACGCACAAATTCTTTCAATGGATACAAAAGACACATGTATATTCCTATCCTATACGCTAATCATATTAACCCTATTCAGATTATATGAATAGATGTTATCATATCCAGATCTCAATCTATACTCCATCTTCCAATTTTATATAGATTATCACAGTAATTGTTGGCCAAACAATTAATCAATAAGCATAAGATATAATAAACAATTCAATAAAAACCAACGTTCAATCAATGGGAAGCTTGCAATTTAAACTACATACCAAGTTCCGTTGCAATCTTAATTAAAATTTAGTTCATGATAATAATAAAGAAAAACATCATCCAAGTTAATAAACCAAACATCCCAGATAGTTACAAAAGATAAAAATAGAGAAGAGAAGAAGAAACTCTAAATTTGCTCTTAAACTCTCTCTTAGATCTTCAGCCTTTGCAATTCTCCTTCGTGCTTTTCTTCTCCCTTGTTCACTCTGCAAATCTCTTGAAAACTTAGTTGATTTATTCCTTGCAAAATTCGTTCCTCTTGTTTTTCTAGAGTCCTCTCCTATTTGTATTGGTCTCAGCCCTCATTCAGACTCCTCTTTGGCTTCAAAAACCCACTTGACAGCAGAAAAACGCAACTTTCTACGCACTAGAGCGCCTAGGCGCTCATCATAGGCCATTTTCAAGCGCCTAGGCGCTTGGGCTGCATTATGTTTCTGACTTGGAACGCCTAGGCGCTTGGTCTAGGCTTGTATGGAGCGCCTAGGCGCTTGCTCTTTTTTCCAACATTTTCTGCTCCGACGTCCTTTGGGAAAATGGCTATAACTTCTTCGTCCGAACTCCGATTTAGATGATTCAAGATTTTCTGGAAAGAGGAAAAGTAGATCTACAACTTTCATTCTTGAAGTTTCGTGAAATAATATCCGGAGATATAGTCAAATTGGCTCTGAAGTGATTGCTGTGTAAATGGCAAGCCGAAAACGCGAATCTAGCCACCCCAAACATCGATCCAAGTAACTTTTATCCCAATTCCTACAAAACAATATAAAACATGCATGAATAGACACAAACACATAAAAACATCCTAAAAGACTTGAGAACAACAATAAATTAAGCTCGAATGTATCCAATTCATGTGTATAAAACTCACTCATCAGACATGTGAATCAAGGAGGCCAAAGTTGCTAACGCGTCTGTAAAGTCATTTCTATTACGAGGAATGTACAGAAAGGAGATTTCTTCGAACTCCAAAGCCATCTGTAAAACTTGCTGATGGTAAGGCAGCAACTGTAGAACATGTTGAAGAGTTTTTTTTTTCTTTTTTTTATGCATTATATCGTGGAAAAGAGCTATATGGCTCACTGATAGGTAGTTCCAGAATTGATGAGACCGAATGACAATCGTCTGTAGCAAAAGGTTCCCCAAGGAGTGATGAATGCATTTTTCTCACGATCCTTTTCAACAACCATGATTTGACGGTACCCCATAAAGCAATCAGCAAAGGAGTACATGTCGTATTAATCAATATTTCAATGATAATGTGGATAAATGGCACGGGAAAGCTATCTCTAAGGCAAGCTTTATTCAGATCCTGGTAATCTACGTAAACTAGCACCTTTCCTCCGGGTTTCGGCATGGGGACTATGTTGGATAGCCATTCTGGGTATGTTGACACCATGATGATGCCGATTTGAAATTATTTCACAATTTCTACTTTAACTTTTAACCTCCACTAAGGTTTTAATCGCCTGAGCTTCTATCTGACTGGCTTGAATCACCCTTTGATGTGAAGGCGATGAATGACAATGTCCGTGGATAAACTAACCATGTCATTCCTTTGGTTTGGAGTGAGGTCTGTACCAATCTGGATTTTTTTGGGGTTTTCGCGGTTCAAAAGAGGTGGTTTGATCAAGATTTGACTTGGGTTTATCTTTGACCCATTCTTTGATCTCCTGATGTATCTCATAGTCCTCTTGTATTTTCATTAAGTCCGAGTCCAACTTTACATCAAAGTTACAGTCCTTGTGGAGAATAGGCACCTCATCAGCAAGTCTAGGCACATCTAACTTTAGAGTCTTTAACCAACATGCTCTCACTTAATATTTAAAACTGTTCAATCACACAAAGTGTTAGCATGTAATGACAAAAGTTACTGCTAATACTGATCAGAAAAAGTAAGTAGTTATTGTTATCTACAGGGTAGAATAGGTTTCTTACTGTTTTACCCTTGTCGACCAATGCAAGGATTGTTGCTCCAATTGTCAAGGGTAAAGTCCTGGTGGACTGCAGTGATGGAGGGACTGTCATCGTCCTCATTTTCCCGAATGATGACCATTATGTCTGGGCAATCATGGTCTGGGGTGTATCTGTTTGTATGTTCATCATGGACAATGATGTGTATGCCTGACATCATTCTGACGATATCTTGTTTAATTTTGCGTTCCTCTTCTTCCACTCTCGGGTCTAGAACAAAGACTTCTTTCTCCTTTACCTGTATTAGTTTGGGAAATAACATAGCCATTACGCTAGTTGGCACCTTTACATGAGGTTGTACGAACTCAGGATTCGCAGGTGGAGACAATCGTCGTGTACTGAAGCTGGAGGAATCTGATGATTCTTATGTGGATTCCTTCGACTGGAACTGGCAGTATCCGGACCTTGGGTTCCTCCTTGTTCGGAGGATTCAGCATGTACGGGTATCCTTGTACCCTGAGTAGATTGGGGTAGTTCTTTAAGTAGAACAACCAAATCTGTGAATTGTTTACTTAATTCGTCAAATTCTTCGCGAGAAACTGGATTAAGATTAGTCTGGTCAGGTGAAGACATAATTGGTTGTAGGATTATGGCCTTTTTGGATTTTGATTGGGTTACTGGACCAATTATATCCCTACAAAAGGACTTATGTAGTTTAGCAATATTAAGTAATGTGTCCGTTTAGGAGTATCGTCATGTGAAACGGATGTCAATTGACAAGATAGCATGTCAGGTTTTGATATAAAGGGAAGGCATGAACACATATTCCTTCATATTTTCCATTACATTGAGATTTACATGGAAATGAAATTACAAGTAATTGAATTTATAAGTAATTGAAATGTGAAAGTATAAAGAGACTTTCCTCCGCGTTTGGTTTATCAGAGGCTGACCTATCTTAGGTTACTCTCACGATTTTTTTGGCATGAAGGTTCCCAAATCATCGCAATTTACTTAACAGGAAGTTAATCTGGCCTTTCAACTGGAGCGAATTTGGGTGGTGCCTTTTCTGAGCCTCGTTGGAATTAGTCTTCCTACGAGTCCAGTAATCTAACACCGATAGGATAGCCTCCTGGTGGAGGAACCACACAACATACATTCATATACATCGCGTCTCACCGTATGGAAATGATGACATGTGCGAAGCACTAATATCACAAGTAGATATGGTGCAAAGCACTAAGTGAAATAAGCAAATGCATTCGTACACATTCATTCAAATGTAAATGTACATCCACACACAAGCAGATAATAGTTTTGAAAAGATTGTAATAGCGGCATAAGCCCTCTTACTGGAGTCCCCAACAGAGTCGCCACCTGTCGACATCGGGATTTTTATTTAACCCTTTTTTGTTACTTGTTCTTTGGTGTTCTCGTGTTAGGTGAGATTTGTTTGAAAAAACAAGTGAAAAAGGCTCGACATGTATCATGTCGACGATGGACTGTGAGAGTCGCCTGTTATTTTTTTATATGGTTGTACCAACACAACCGAGAAAAGGTTTGCACATTGACCCAGTGATGTGACACTACTAAACAGGTCTGTGAAACCGAGATTCATTAGGATTCGGGGGCTTGATTATGCATAGGGAAGGTGTTAGGCACCCCTCGACATCCGTGTTACCACGGTGACCGCCACTTTTCAAGAAACTGTTATATGAATGTGTGTGTGTGTGTGTGGGTCAATGTGATGTTATTTTGAAGTAGTGTGAGGCCTCGTTCGCACCTATATACACAGGGTTTGAATTTGAGTAAAAAATCAGTTTTAAACAAGATATGGCAGTGATGTTTTTATAAAAGAGGTTTTTCAAACCCTTGTGATCAATAGTAATTGAGACCTTTTACACTTCTATTTTTATTAAGTGTTCGACTGGATTGCTTTTAATTTTCTAGATGCAAAGCATCTTCGAGGAAAATAATGTACAAAGCAGTGCCGAATTCCTTGTGGGCATGAAAACCATCTGAGGAGATCCAAACACCGTGAATAATTTACAAGTTGCTTACTACTAAAAATGTCCATCACGGGAACCGAATCTAGATCCAGTAGACTGAATCTTTGATCACATGATTCCTAGGCTCACATGATGCCGCAATTGATAAGAAAGCAGTAAGCCGGTATATATATATATATATATATATATATATATATATATATATATATATATATATATATATATATATATATATATATATATATATATATATATAAAAGCTGTAAATATATATATAGAGACATGATCAGCCACCACGAAGCACCTCCATGGGGGATCAAAAAATGTAAATAAAGCTGTAAAAGCCATCAACCGCCACGGAGGAAACTCCAAGCGGGACGAAACGTAAAGAAAGTTGTAAAAGCAATCAACCGCCACGGAGTAAACTCTAGGCGGGATGAAATATATATATAAAAGCAAGTAAACACTTAAGATGTAAAATCTAGGCTCATCGAACAGAGTCCGACAACAGTTCATATATATAAGTATATATATTAAAGCAGTAAACACTATAAGCAGAAGTCTAGGCTCATCGAACAGAGTTCGACAACAGTTAATATATATAAGTATATATATATATATATATATATATATATATATATATATATATATATATATATATATATATTAAATCTAATAAACGCTCCAGACTGAAGTTTAGGCTCAATCGAGGCATAACTCGATAATGTTAGTCCATATATATAAATATATATGTATATACAAACTAAAATAAAACCACGGACCGAAGTCTGGGCATACACACGCAACACGACTCTCAATGTGAAGAATAATGTGTGCAAAGATGAAGAGAAAGGCTTTAAAGTGTGTGAGAAGGCTTACATTGGCTGTCAAAGAAGACTTCTATAACTTTAAGTAGATGAACACTCGGCTCCCGCCGGTAAAAATATGACAGGATATAAGCTCACAAGTGTTTAAAATGAGAAAGCACTCAGTTTATAATGTGTATA
Source organism: Panax japonicus (assembly GCA_020205505.1). Lineage (NCBI taxonomy): Eukaryota > Viridiplantae > Streptophyta > Magnoliopsida > Apiales > Araliaceae > Panax > Panax japonicus. Next base: position 55,175,978 of record CM035094.1, on the reverse strand, counting down.
GAACAAATTGGACAGGGCTTCCTCACCGTTTCTCTTGCAAATATGGCCACCCTAATCCCTCTATTTATAGAGGCACTGTGGATCACAACAGTTGTACCTGCGGCTGGTCGGGGTGCCCCGGACAATGTGGGTCTCACTGTCTAGACGTTCGTGCACTCGAACAACGCGTTGTTCGCTCGAACCTTCATAACATTCAATCCGGGAGTTCGATGGAAGTGTGCCGTACCATTCCGAAAAGCTCTTTTCGAGAGCTACGCAATGACATATCATTGCCCTTTTTTTTATTCTAGGAAGATGGGTCCATGACCGAAATGGCATTTCCGGGTTTTCATCAAGCAGTCCGTTAAGCCGTTTTGAGTAGTTTGCGCTCGAAAGTTAAGATATGGTTCTTATGGGGCTTCTATTAAAGCATTTTGAGTTGAAATATGTGTATTTGATGCGAGTTGAAGTTGAGTTAGCAAAATGACCATTTTACCCCTCCTGGGGCTATCTCTGATTTTTGCACAGTTGTAGCAGTCTTTTCTCAAGGTTATCTCTTAGGTTGACTTGATGTTGACTTTAACTGTCCTCAGGGTTATCTTTGAGGTTGGCTTGACCTCCTAGGGTTATCTCCAGGCTTTGAACTTGATCCACCGGGGTTATCTCCGATGTTGGAACTAATTTTCCCAGGGTTATCTCTAAGGTTGGAAATTGGATCTCCTGGGGCTATGTCCAAGGTAGAAATTGATGTTGTGGTCTTCCAGGGTTGTCTCCGGAGTGTGAAAAAGACATTTTTTTCCTCCTGCATAGTTAGTAACAGGAAAACAAAATTTCGAGTGTCTATAGATATATTATATTTTATTATACAAAGTGTTTGCATAGTGTCTGCATAGTGTGTGCATAAAAAAATCATGTGAAATTTTGATTCTACGCTCGTGAATGGTCCGAATTTCTACTGTGCGCCCGTGATTTTTCCTAAATAGTATTCTTCCATTCTCCTATAAATATGATGCTTAGTTTAGAATTAAAAATCACACCAGAATCAGAAAATTCTTCTTCTATAATATTGAGTGTATTTCTTTATAGTTTAAGAAAGCTTTGAGCGTAAAAAATAGTATAAGTTTTCTACAAGAATATCCCCGCCCTACCAGTCAGAAGTACTCTCTTTTTAAGGTAAGGGATATTATTTTTGTTCAATATTCGTAAGAAATAATATTTTCTTCCATACTATGTGGTATGTAAGTAATATTATTTCGTTTTAGATTCCGAATTCTACACTCATTTTGTTAAAGTATTGCTTCTACACTCAATGATATTAGTAGAATATCACTGACATTTGCGCTTCATCTAGTATCTTTTCATGGAAATATTATTATGAGCATTCTTGATAATTTTTAATCTTTTCATGCTGGGGTAGTATTCACGGGGTACTATTCCCGAAGTACTATTCACATGGTACTATTAACTCGGGGTACTATTCATGATAAAAATTAATTTCTTTTCGGTCCAAATCATTTTTGATACAATATTATTCTTGAATTTTACTCCACAAAGCAGTATCATGTTGACAATTTGGACATTATTGAATTCTGGATAAATTGAATTATAAATCTTTTAAAATTTATCCTTTTCTTTCATTTAATTGAATTCTTATATCATTGTTATCATCCTCATGCTTATATTGTGATGATAGCCATCTTTGGCCCGTAGTTCATAGATGGACTGTTGATTGGTATGATTATGACCAGGGATTATTCGGTATAATTATGACCTTTAATGTTACAAATGATGTAGTAAAAGTCATCATTGGCCCGTAGTGCATTAATGGATAGTTGTTGACATGATCATGATCATTGGTGATAACACGGATATCATCGGCTCGTAGTGCATGAATAATTCGTGGATGTGATACTAATGAATATCCTTGGCCCGTAGTGCATGGATAATTCAGTGATGTGGATTATTTATTGAGTCGAGTCTCAACGATAAAATTGATGATAAACTTTTTAAATCATAGAAGATAGTAGATATCATACTCTACTTGACTCTTCTAATGGATTGCTTGTTCCCTTGCAGTTAAAACTTGTTGTTTATTATATTCTGTCAGTTTAACACTATTGAAGGCTAACGATAATTTATTCTGCATTATCTTAGTCATAATATTTCTTACTGGGCTAGTTGAGCTCTCCCTTTTACTTTCATTGTTCTCTTCAGGAAATGAGAACGTAGCCGGGACTAGTCGGGGAATGGAGTGACGGTCCGAGATGGTGGATGTAGTAGTCCTCACTATTTTATAAAATAGTTTGTTAATAATTGTATTGAGAACTCCATTTGAGCTTGGATATTGTCTAGAAGATAATATTCGTATTAAAACTCTCAGCACATGTTGTATAATTAAGTTTGTATTTGTATTATGTACTATATATTTGGTGACTCAAAATGGGTGATGTATACCTATATCGGGGGCGTCACAGTTGTTATTAAAGCTTAGGGATATGATCCATGGCTGAGTTGTGAGACTAGAACTAGGAGGGGGAAACGGGTAAATCCTTCGCTAGTATGACCTACCTAAACTTATTTGTTATTTAATTGGTCGTTCAGAATATAGGGGTATAATGCATCATGTCAATTAACCCTTGTTTTGTGGTAGTGTTTGAAAATGACATCTAAAAATGTTGAGATAAGCAATGGAGCACATGAGACCGTTGAGTCACCACAGATCAATAACCAGGATAGTGTGCATCATGAAGGCAATAATCCTCAGGTAAACAACAACACCGACCAAATGATGAACGATGGGATGTTCAGAGGCTTTCTGTAATTCACACAACATCAGGAGAGAGAGACTCCTTTGAAAAATGTAGGTGGAAACACTGACAACTCTCGGATGGTTACTGCTAAGCAGTTCTAGGAGTTGGGACCGCTGATGTTTTTGGGAAAGCCAGAACCACTTACGGTATAGACATGGATAAAGCAGATCACCAAGATATTTGATGTCTTGGGATGCTCCGAGGAGCAAAAGGTTCCCTTTTTCACCTTCATGTTGTAAGGAGAGGCAGATTACTGGTGGGAATCTGTAAAACGTACTCAGCCTGCCACACTCAAGATGTCTTGGGAGAAGTTCCAAAAACTATTTAACAACAAGTAATTTCCTGAAAGTATTCGCCAAATGAAGGAGGTATAATTTATCAGGCTGGAACAAAACAATATGATTGTATCACAATACAAGGCTAAGTGTGTCGAGTTATCCCGGTTTGTATCCCATTTGATTGATAATGAGGAGAGAATGATGCGAATGTTTCTAAGAGGTTTGAAACCCGAAATATGTCAATACCTCATTTCTCAAAAGCGTTTCTTGCATTCAAATGTTGTGAATAAGGCTCAGTTATTGAAGCACCATAATGAGTCAGTCCAACCAAGAGAGAGCAGCCGACAAATCAATAATACCATTGGTAGCAGTCATCGAAGCGGTGATAACAAACATGGAGTGAATCAACATGCCAGAAATGGTAACCACTTCGGTGGTAATCATGGCCAAGACAATAGAGTTGAAATTTCATGAAAGAAGGTTCAACAATGATGGAAAGACAGCAGCACCAGCACCCATTTTCAAGGAAGGAGAAAGACCACCGATCGTATGCTTCAAACGCGGAGGGGAGGGACACATCAGTCCTAACTACACGATGCAATCCAAAACATGTTATAATTGCGAAAGAGAAGTTCACCTAGCCCAATTTTATCGTGCAGTGAAGTTAAGTCCAGCTGGGATGGAGACACCAAAGGCCGTCCCAAACAAGTCAAAGTTGTTAGTTAAAGGGAGAGCATTTGTCGTGACCTCCCAAAAAGTGAGGAACCCGAACAAAGTTATCACGGGTAAGATAATCATAAACTCTTGCGAAGTCTATACCTTATTTGATATCAGTTCTACCCATTCTTTTATTTCTCATACTTGTGCTCAACATTTAAATTTAACTCCGAAGAAATTGATTGTTTTCGTAAGGTTGTTAGCTTTTGTATTCCTAACCAACCTATTATACGAATTCAAGCAACCAAACCACTAAAGTCAATCATTGTCATATCAAGCCATAAAGCTATCCGTTTATTAAAAAATGGATGTCAAGCTTTCTTAGCCCATGTCACATATATAAATAAAAATACGTCAGATTTGAATGATATTTCTATTGATAATAATATTCCTGACGTATTCTCTAAAGAACTTCTTGGCCTACCCCCAAAGCGTAAAATCAAGTTTTGTATTGACCTTGAACTTGGTACAAAACCCATTTCCAAAGTCTCATATCGAATGGCTCCTACTGAACTTTAGGAGTTAAAAAACTAACTGCAGGACTTGTTACACATCGATTTCATTCGTCCTAACTTAATTGATTAAAGTTAATTCTAATTGTATATTCGTTATCTTCACACAGGTTCTTAAAATCTATAAGTCTATCTCCATCTTTTGTAAGTCATACGAAATGGGTCTTTGTGTTAACAATATCGCACTCGTAAACGTATACGATCTTTTACTCAACGCGTCAGCTACCACGTTTGTTTTTCCAGGATGGTATTGAATGGTATGGTCGTAATCTTTCAATAGCTCGAGCCAACGTTGTTTTCGCATGTTGAGTTCTTGGAAGCTCTTCTCGCATTCCTCACTCCATTCGAATTTTGTATCTTTTCAAGTTAGTTGAGTTAATGAAGTAGTGATTCGAGAAAATCCTTCCATGAATCTTCGATAGTAACCAGCAAAGCCTAGAAAGATACGTACTTTAGTTACTGACTTAGGTTGCTCTCAACTGTGACTCATATCCCAATCTTGAATAGCACGTCACAATGGTACCTATCGTTTTACCACCACATAGATATAGCGTCCCCTACAGAAAGTCTGGCTTGGGTGCATTCCACAAAGGAAGTCACCTGATAGAGGCTCGGGTACTAACTCCTGTAGTTAGGTTTTTTAACTCCTAAAGTTCAATAGGAGCTATTCGATATAAGATTTTAGAAATGGGTTTTGTATCGGGTTCAAGATCAATACAAAAATTCAATATCATGCTCTGGGGGTAGGCTAGGAAGTTCTTCAGGAAATACGTCAGGAAATTCACTAACAACAGAAATATTATTCAAATCTGACGTATTTTTTTTCAAGTCCATGACATGAGCTAAGAAAGCTTGACATCCATTTTTCAATAAACAAATACCTTTAAGGCTTGATATGAAAGTGTTTGACTTTAGTGGTTTGGTTGCTTGAATTCGTATAACAGATTGGTGAAGAATATGAAAACTAATAACCTTACGAAAATAATAAATTTTAGCATGATGAGTGATTAACCAATCAATCCCTAAAATCACATCAAATGCAAGTATTTTCAAAGAGATGAGATAAACAGGTAATGTGATGATCCCAACTTGAATCAAGCAAGATTTATAAACTGTAGATGTAATGAATGTTTCTCTTAACGGAGTTTCAACAGATAAGTCAAAGTCTAATTTCTCAGAAGTCAAGTTCAAACGTTGAGCACAAGCAGGAGAAATAAAAGAATGGATAGAACCGGTATCTAATAAGGTATAAACTTTGCAAGAATTTATGATTAACTAACCCGTGATAACTTTGTTCGGGTTACTCGCTTTTTGAGAAGTCATGAAAAACGCTCTTCCTGAAACCACCAACTTTGTTTTGTCTGTATTCGCCTTTGGTGCCACTATCCCAGCTGGACTTGATTTCTCTACAGGACAAAATTGAGCTATGTGAACGTCTTTTCCACTTCTAAAACATACCTTGGAAGGCTATGAACAATTTGGACTTATGTGTCCCTCCTCTCCGCATCTGTAGCATCTAACTGGTGGTCGTTCTCCTCCCCTAGAATTTGTTTCTAGTGCTACTGGTGCTGCTGCTGCCGACGTCTTCCCGTTATCGTTAAATCTTTTCTTCTTAAAATTTCTGATTAAATCATTTCTTCTATTATCTTGGCCATGATTACCACTGAAGTGGTTACCATTTCTGGCACGATAATTTCCTCCACGATGGTTATCATTGTTCCAATGGTCATTGCCACCGTTACGACTATTATCGTGTTGTTGGTCGTTATCTTTTGGCGGAGCTGAATCATAATCCCACTCTAACAACTGAGCCTTATTTACTACATCTAAATACAAACACAGTTTGTAAGAAATGAGGTATTGACATATTTCGGGTTTCAAACCTCGCAGAAACATTCGCGTCATTCTCTCCTCATTATCAACCAAATGGGATGCAAATCGGGACAACTCGGCAAACTTAGCTTCGTACTACGACACGGTCATATTGTTTTTCTCTAACTTGATGAACTCTACTTCCATCATGTGACGAATACTTTCGGAAAAGTACTTGTCATTGAACAATTCTTGGAACTTCTCCCAAGACATCTTGAGTGCAGCAGGCTAAGTAAGCTTTACGGATTCCCACCAGTAATATGCCTCTCCTCGCAACATGAAGGTGGCAAAGGGAACCTTTTTCTCCTCGGAGCATCCTAAGACATCAAATACCTCGGTGATCTGCTTTATCCATGTCTCTGCCGTAAGTGGTTCTGGCTTTCTCAAAAACTCCGGTGGTCCTAGCTCCTTGAACTGCTTAGCGGTGACTATCCGTGAGTTACCAGTGTTTCCACCTGCATTTTGAAAAGTAGTTGTTGGGAGAATGTATATTATGATTTGATGTTTAAATGTATATGGGAGAATGCATATTATGATTTGATGTTTAAATGTATATGATCATGATTATTTATAAAGTCCTTCAAGGAATATATGTACAAGGACTTAGTGAAAGATCAAATTTGTTAGGTTATTCTAAGCTCTTAACGTGTATCATTCTGAAAATGAATGTATAGATAGAAAGATCAAAGCTGATAGATTGATCTTGAGATGCAATAGATAGGCTTCGAAGGATTCGTAGTGTATAAATCTGATAAACATTGCAGAAGTCAAGGCAGAAACGTAAAGCTTCAAAGATCATAGTGTGCCTGCCTTGAAGGGCCTCTTCGAAAATCGTAGAGTGGTCCCAAAGTTTGCCGAGCCAACTCAGAGATCATCGTGTGCTCCCGGAAACGTAGAGTTTATAACTCAAGCAAGCGAAGATCGTAGTGTGCAAAGATTTAAGAGAAATCGTAGTGCTCTCGCCTGATAGCATCAGGCCAGGCACCAAGGAGACAAGTCACCACGATCTGAATCGTAGAGTACTACGATCTGAATCGTAAAGTATCACGGTCTGGATCGCAGAGTATCATCTGTCTTGTGTCAGAAACGTCAAGCCTCATGATTTGTGTGTAGACAAACTTCAACATATGAGAAATGGATTCTAAACGTTGCAGTACTCACTAGTCCCAAAGTCTTAAGAAATATCCTTAGTATGCAACAAAGAAGCGTATTGAAGAAGCTAAGGAAAGTACCATTGGTAAGGGGGGAAACACCTTTTCAGGTGTTAGGTGAGAAAGAAGTCTGCTGTGTCAGTGGGCCAGAATGCAATTCAAAAGATGTGTAGAAAAGTCTCCATCAAAGATTAGAAAGGTTAAACGCATTTAATGCCTCAACGGATGGATCCAACGGATAGTTTTGAAGATAATATATATGCAAATCAAGCAGATGAGAGAGATAAGAAAACATTGAACAAAAAACGTGAAGAACTCAAAAAGCTCAACTCTACAATCTAAAAAATAGAAAAGCTCGCTCAGCTACTCAGTTCTTTCGAACAAGTGCTTAAACAGCAACTGAGTAGCAACCATCAAGAACTCAACATCTACCAATCAACTAAAGAAAAGTACCAAGTTTGTTGGACTTGAAGAGTTCTAAGTTAACTGTAAGAGAGCTAAGTCTGCTGGACTTGAATAGTTCAAGAGTGAACTAAGAAGTTCCTAGACTGATGGTCTAGAAGGAATCTCTGTGATTCATAAGTTGTAAAAGACATCCTTAGTGGATTTCCTACTCAAGGAGTAGAAGAGTGGACTAGGAGCTTTAAGTGCTCTGAACCACTTAAAACGACTGTGTCTTTTACTTTCATACGATAACTTCTATATCTGCCATAACTTCAATAAGTCCCTCACTCTCATAACTCCACTACTTCGTAAAGGAGATTAAAACAAACATTAATTCCGCTAAGTTTTAATCATCATCAACGAACAAGTTTAAAACGAAAAGATTTTTTAAATATCTATTCAACACCCCCTTCTAGATAACTATTGTGCCAACTAGGAACTAATAATTGGTATCAGAGCAGGTTCTATTTTACAGCTTAAAAGCTTTAGTAGATCCAATGGCACACGTACCTAGCGAATCAAGGACTGGAGGAGGCAGCAAGCCACCAATGTGAAACAAGGATAAATTTGTAAACTGGAAAGTCAGGATGCAAGAATACATGGACTCAATAGATGAAGATTTATTTGAGACTATTCAGAATGGGCCCTATGTACCAACAAAGCTCTCACCAACCACTGACGATCCAAACAGAATACAAATTAAAGTCAAATAAGAGTGGACATACAACGAGAAGAGGGCTGTCCAACTTGACAAAAAGGCCAAGAAAATCCTGTTTCAATCCTTAGAAGACGATCTGTTCGAAAACGTTGTCAACAACAAAACAGCTAAGGAGGTTTGGGAAGCACTGATCATCATGCACGAAGGAACTGAAGAAGTAAGAGAAAACAAATAATCACTCATGACACAACAGTATGAAATGTTTGCCCATGTTCAAGGAGAAAATGTAACTGCCACCTATGAGAGATTCAACGTTCTGCTCAACTCTCTACGAGCATATGGGAAGATCTATCCAAACAAAGATCTGATCATAAAGTTCATGAGAGCCCTACCGAGTAGGTGGGATGCCAAAACTACTGCTATAAGAGGGTCAAAGAATCTTCACGAGATGATAGTTCAACAGCTATATGGCAATCTCCTGACATACGAACTGGAGCTGACTCAACGAGCTGAAACCCTATCAGAAGGAAGAAGGAAAGATAAGGGAGTTGTTCTCAAGGCAACTGAAGGTGCATCTAAGGTCAACACTAAGATTGATTCTGATTATGATGAAGACGATGATGAATATCTTGCTATGCTGGTAAAAAGACTAAGAAGGTTCATGCGTCAAGGCAAAACCAGCAAGCCAAAGAAGGTCAGCAATTACAGCAGCCAGGAGCAAATGAATGATCTATGCTACAACTGTAAGAAGCCTGGCCACTTCATTGCCAACTGCAACAAACCTCTCAGAGAAGAACTAAAGAAGAAATCACATGCATAGAAGGAATATAAAGGCAACAAAAGGCCTCAGAAGAGAGATAAAGGCTTGGTAGCTGGAGGATCGTGGAGTGATTCAGACAATGACTCCAATCCTGATTCTAGAGATGATGAAGAACCACAAATGGCTAATCTGTGCCTAATGGCCAAACATGAAAAGGACAAACAAAATTTCAACATACATGATGTAAGTCTCGATGAGGTATTTGACTTCAACTCTCCTGATGTAGACATAAATGATTTAAGAATTGCACTGCATGGCATAACCACTGATCTACATCAATACATGAAGAGGTTCAGAGTTTTGTCTAAGGATCATTCACTCCTTCAAGAGGAGAAAAAGAAAGTTTAAGAAGAGCTTGAAACAGCCCTTCTAAGTACTAACCTTCTCTCCAAGCTTGAGGCTGAGAATGAAATCTTAAAACAGACAAATAAACTCAATACACAAGGAGAGTCTAATCTAACCACTAAAATTGAGGAACTAGAAAAGACTTTCTTTACATGGAACAAATCCTCATCATCCATGGACTCCCTGCTCTCTAGTTAAAGAAGTACATTCGACAGAATAGGCTTAGGCTTTGGGGAATCCATCTCAGAGCCATGTATGGAAAAGACACAGGAAACTAGCACTAGTAATGCCTCAAGTTTTAGTAGAAGCATTATCTTTATGAAATCCTCATAGAAGGAAGAACCAGTTCAACCTTGTTCTACTATTTCCATTCATACTCAAAGGAGTAAGGATCTCATGCTGGCCTAGGCTTCATAAAAGAGAAGAGTAACCTAACCTCTACTCACCAACCTCAAAAAATCGTAGAGCCAAGTAAGACCAACTCTACGAATCAACTGGGAAGGTACAATGAAGGTAAGGCACACTCGTCACTATTTATGAAACCTAAGGACACGTTGAAGAATGAGAATCAGTTTAACAGAAGGATAACTAAAGAACCACACAAGTCCAAATGGAGGATGAATTACCATACACACATAGGCATGCATCATACTAAATGTTTTATATGCAATAAATTTGGTCACAAGGCTGCCAAGTGTTATTATAATTCCATGCATGTGAGACCCAAGATCAAACAGATTTGGGTCCCCAAGGGAACTAACAAAATAGGACCCATACAAATATGGGTACCAAAATGAAAGTTAAACTTTATGATAGGAAAAGAGCTCCACGATCACAACCTGGTATGTAGACAGTGGATGCTCAAGGCACATGACAGGGAACAAAGCTCTTCTATCTAACTACATAGAAAAGGAGGGTCCCTCAGTCATCTTTGGAGACAATGGCTCAGGCAAGACAAGAGGATAAGGCTCTACTAGAAATGGTGCAGTATAGTTCAGCAAAGTAGCATATGTGGAAGGTCTCCAACACAACCTTCTAAGCATCAGCCAACTCTGCGACAAGGGTCACCAAGTAACATTCCTCAACAACCAGTGTCAAGTCAGAAATCTAAAGACTTCTGCTATAAAGTTAACCGGGACAAGAGAAGGAAATGTCTACATAGTGAATCTTGGTCAACTAAGCTCAGACAAGACAATATGTTTTCTGGCAAAAGCTTTTAAAGAAATGAGCTAGCTATGGCATAAACAGTTGTCTCACTTAAACTTCAAAAGCATGTCCAAACTGGCATCAAAAGATCTCGTAGCTGGCCTACCTAAGTTCAACTTCGTAAAAGAAAGGCCATGCAATGCCTGTCAGCTTGGAAAGCAAATAAGAAGCTCATTCAAGAGCAAAACTGCTAACTCTATCGACAAGCCCCTGCAGTTGCTCCACATGGATCTATTTGGGCCAATTGCAACAACTAGTCTTGGAGGAAAAAGATACTCTTTATTTATAGTCAACGACTACACCAGATTCATATGGGTATTCTTCCTAACTTCAAAAGATGAAACGAGCTCCCAATTAATCAGGATGTTCAGATTGGTGATGAACGAGAAAGGAGAGACAATTAAGGACATAAGGAGTGATCATGGAAGAGAATTCGACTTCTCAGAAATGGACCAATTCTGCACAGACAATGGCATCAGTCATAACTTCTCAGCTCCACGAACTCCTCAACAAAATGGAGTAGCTGAAAGAAAGAACAGAACCTTGATAGAGGCTAGAAGAACTCTACTAGCAGCAGCTCATCTGCCTGAATACTTCTGGGCAGAAGCTGTCAACACTGCATGCTACACGCAGAACAGATCACTAATGCACTCTACGATCAAGAAGACGCCCTACGAACCGTGGAAAGGAAGAAAGCCAAGTGTCAGCTACTTTCATGCTTTCGGTTGTGCATGCTACATTCTCAACAATAGAAAGCAGTATCTGACAAAATTTCATCCCAAGTTAGACGAAGTAATCTTTCTTGGATATGCCACAGACAGTAAGGCCTACAGAGTGTTCAACAAGAAGACACTGAGTGTTGAAGTCTCGATTCACATCATCTTTGATGAAACAGACTTAGACAACATAGTACTTCAAGACACTATGATCGATAGTGCAGACACTATGAATGAAGTCGTCGAGCTCAACACTACGATCGTAGTGCCAGATAGTGAAATTGTTGAACAAGAAAATGAGATCATAGAGAGGACTATGCAAGACAACGAACCTCCACACCAAGAAGAAGAAATAGATCTTGAAGACTTAAGACAAGAAGGCATCAGGAAAGATGTACCAACTGGAAACAGATGGGCCAGAGATCACACTCAAGATCTAATCATTGGAGATCTGAGTGCTAGAGTCAAAAAAAGAGGTGCCACCCAAAATGAATGCTTTTATCTAAGCTTTCTGTCTCAAATAGAACCAAAGAAGATAGAGGATGCTATGGAAGACTCCAATTGGATAGAAGCCATGCAGGAAGAACTCAACCAATTTGAATGAAGCAAAGTATGGAGATTGGTACCAAGACCAAAGAGTCATCCTGTCATTGGAACAAAGTGGATCTTCAGAAATAAAATGGATGAAGATGGAGTTATAACCAAGAATAAGGCAAGATTAGTGGCAAAGGGCTACTCTCGAGAAGAAGGCATTGACTACGATGAGACATTTGCAACTATTGCCAGACAAGAAGCCATCAGAATCTTCATTGTCTTTGCTGCTCACATGAAGTTCAAAGTCTTTCAGATGGATGTCAAAAGTGCATTCCTAAATGAAGAACTCCGAGAAGAAGTCTATGTAGAGAAACCTCCAAGTTTCATCAATCCATATCTTTCCAATTATGTTTATAGATTAGACAAAGCCTTATATGGTCTTAAACAAGCACCTAGAGCATGGTATGAAACATTAACTAACTTCTTGATGTAAAATGGGATCACTAGAGGTAGAGTAGATACCACATTATTTCTTAGAAAGCATAAACATAAAGTCTTATTAGTTCAAATATATGTTGATGATATTATTTTTGGTTCTACTAACGAAAAGTTATGCAAGAGATTCTCCAAGTTAATGCAGAGCAAGTTTGAAATGAGCATGATGGGTGAGCTGAATTTCTTCCTTGGACTACAAGTGAAGCAGACTGATGAAGGAATCTTCATAAACTAAGCCAAGTACATCAAAGACTTACTTAAGAAGTATGACATGGAATCAGCCTCTCCCATGAAAACCCCAATTGCTCCTGCAACCAAACTTGACATAGATGAAAAGGGTAAAAGTATTGATATAACTCAATACAGAGGTATGATAGGCTCTCTTTTATATCTAACTTCCAGTAGACCAGACATAATGATTGCAACATGCAAACATGCTAGATTTCAGGCTAACCCTAAAGAATCACATTTATCTGTTGTAAAAAGAATTTTCAGGTATCTCAAGGGTACACCTTACTTGGGGCTTTGGTACCCCAAGGAATCCTCATTTGAACTAATAGGATACACAGATGCTAATTTTGCAGGCTACAAATTAGATAGAAAGAGTACCAGTGGCACCAGTCAATTGCTAGGAAATAGACTTGTGTCTTGGTTTAGCAAAAAACAAAACTCATTGTCTACTTCAACTGCAGAAGCTAAATACATTACTGCTGGCAGCTGCTGTGCTCAGATCCTATGGATGAAAAATTAGCTAGCTGATTATGGGTTTGATTTCAAATCCATTCCCATTCACTGTGATAACACAAGTGCCATAGCAATAACTCATAATCATATTATGCATTCTAGAACTAAGCATATAGAAATAAGGTATCACTTCATTAGGGATCATGTGAAAAATGGAACTATATCTCTACAATATATCCCTACTGAAAATTAACTTGTTGATGTTTTTACAAAACCTCTAGATGAATCCAGATTTAATAAGTTAATAAGTGAACTCGGCATGCTAAATTTACAACTATAAAATATATGCTCTAGATTGTTCTAACCATAACAGATACAAAGGCTAAACTCAAAATTGTAGACATGATCAAGGGAAGTCCACAATCGTAGAACTAAAGTGACATGAAAGAAAACGATCGTAGTACAAACTCAACGATAGTAGAACCTCAACCATCAAGAGGAGGATCATGTGATGATAAGTCTCAAAACAAAGCAATATCTCTGATAAGAGCCTCAGGAAAAAACCTAAACCTTGACTCACTCCAAGAGGTTCGCCCTTCCTAAGTTGCCTTAAAAGAATGCTATGTCAAAAACTAATCACAAGTGATGAGTGAGTTTTATACACATGAATTGGATACATTCGGGATTAATTTATTGTTGTTCTCAAGTCTTTTAGGATGTTTTTATGTGTTTGTGTCTATTCAAGCATATTTTATATTGTTTTGTAGGATTTGGGACAAAAATTGTATGGATCGACGTTCGGGGTGGCTAGATTCACGTTTTCGGCTTGTCATTTACACAGCTGTCACTTCAGAGGCAATTTGAGTATAGCTCTGGACATTATTTCAAAAACCTTCAAGACTGAAAGTTGTAGATCTACTTCTCCTCTTTCCAGAACATCTTGAATCATCTAACTCGGAGTTCGGACGAAAAAGTTATGCCTGTTTTCCTAAAGGACGTCGGAGCAGAAAATATCAAGTATTTGGGCCAGCGCCAGGGCGCTATTTCTAGTGTATTTGGCAGCACCGGGGTGCTGGGGGGCAGAATCCCAGCACCGTGTCCAGCGTTGGAGCGCTGGGGAAGGGCCTGGTGATGGCCTGGATGCGTTTTGGGCGAATTTTGACACCTTTTTGACTCCAAATAGGATTGGGTTTGTTCCTAAACTAAAAATTAGACTTCTAACCTATAAATACATGATGTAAGGCATAAAATAAGAGGGGATTACATAGCTTAGATTAGAGATACACTCCATTAGATTAGAACATAACCCTAGTTCTTATTAGTTTTGGAGATTGAAGCAACTTGGAGACCATTGAAGATCAAGAGCAAGAGCAAGAAGGGAGCATCAGATTTGCTGACAACAGATTCTATTCTCTTCTCTTATCAAACTTTTATCTTTTAATGTCTATTCAATTGTGGATTCTTGGTTTTAATTCATTAATTATGAACTAATTCTTTTTATTAAGATTTCAATTGAACTTTTTATGGCTTTGAATTAGTTATTCATTATATTCCAATTATTTATGTTAAAGTGAGTTGTTTATCTTGTCTTGTGCATATTGCTTAATTATCTGATCAGTAATTACTTTGTTACTCTAGAAGGAATTGGAAGAGGAATTCTAGTGTTAGAACTGAACATGATATCATGTGACTTAGTTATTTGCAAAGTGAATAATTAGGTTTGTGAATTGAATGGAAATATATGTTCACCGCATGTAACACATAAGGAATTGGGTTTGGAAAGAGTTTAATTCAATTGTTTTGCATAGTAATATAGCAAGATTAATCTGGATTAAATAGAAGGCAATTGATCACTTGGAAAATGACTTTTGGCATTTGAGAATTCATGTTAACAATTCAGTAGGCATAATAATTGGGATAATTGGATAATTGATTTATAATTCATAATTGGGGATATTGAAGTCTTAATCTTTATTTATTTGAATTCATTTATAAAGTAACATAGTTCTAATTGATTAATTTAGTTTTGTTAATTAGAAAAATAACGATTTGAGATTGTTTAAATAAAATTAGTTTGGTTAAGAATTAGTACTTGGTGATTTTTATTAAATAATTCCTCGTGGGAACGATACTCTACTTTCACTTTATTACTTGTTGACCGTGTATACTAGCACATATTCATTGATTGCGAAATCGATCAACAAGTTTTTGGCGCCGTTGCCGGGGAATTAATTTAATAATTATTTTCCAATATTAATTTCAATCAAATTAGTCTTAATTTAAACATTTTTATTTTTATTTTTAATTCTCTTTCTATAATTCTCTCTTTTCAGGTACCATGGATGACTTTGTGTATCAATGGCCATACACGAACATGACTCAACCAAGGGGAGCGGAGATTGAAAGACTCGAGAAACTTTCTGCATTGTCTGCACAGATTGAGACACTTTCGAGGATGTTTGAAGCTTTTGAAGCTCAGCGTCGTCAAAGTATGGCGGTTACTTGTGATTATTGTGCAGGAAATCATATGAGTCATCAATGCGCCATCAGTTTCGAGCCGGTACAGTATAGTGGTGATTACCCCAATAATTATGTCTATCCCAACAACTATCATCAGGATTGGGGGTATCACACGGATTTTTCATGGAGTAACAAACAAGCTGCAGCTCAACCACCTAGACAACAACACACCTCCGGATTTCAAAATCCGACTCAACAACCAGAGAGGATATCAAGTTTGGAAGAAGCCTTAGAAAAATTCATTAGAGCTTCTGACAAAAAGAACGAGGAACAAGATAAGAAATTGAGTCAAGTAGATCTTACTTTTCAAAGCCATGGGGCATCGTTAAAGAATTTGGAAAATCAATTGGAACAGATAGCACATGAGTTGAACAACCGTCCTCAATACACCTGGCCTTATGACACAGATTCTGAGACTGATGGTGAGCCCGAACCAAATCTGTAACCGGATGTGCCAAATGATATAGATGTTGAAAGAGAGGAAAGACTTGGGGACCAAGAAAAAGAGATCGGCAAAGAACTAATTGTGAGAACCAATGATGATGAGCCAATGTTATTTATGCCTCAAGTGCCTTCTCCTCCACAGTTCAAGAGTCCAGTTAGATTTTCAAAACCTTGTCCGATTGGTAGTCATGTCATCGGCAATACTCTCTGTGATGTAAAAGGAAGTACATCTTCAAAACCATGGTGCGATGAGCTGGAGAAGATAGAAGAAGAAATTGTTGTGTCTGACAAGCCTCAATGCCAGAATATATTTGTAGACACAATGGAGAAACCACCTAGATGCTGGACGTTCTTTAATGTGATCTTATCTAAACAAAGCATGCTAGGTGACTTTAATACAATGACTATTACAAATGGGAACCTACCAAAAGCTATATTATTTCCGATGGATGGAGGGTTTCTCAACTTTCGAAGAGGAATTGGATAGCATTGACCAGACAAAGTCAGGCTGAGACTATAAAACAAGCGCTTATTGGGAGGCAACCCAAGTTTAATTTTTATTTTTTATTTTTAGTTTTTATTAGGTTTTATATTAGTAGTTTTAAATTTGCATTTATTAAGGATTTAATAAAATTGCTTCTATCATGGTTTTACAAGTTATTCAAGTCAAATACAAGAGTGGTGCCCAATTTGTTCCATGTGCTTAGCCTATTCTCCAAACTTAGCGGACAAGGAGGAAGATTGCTATATTTTCAGGGAAGTCCTCTACTTTAATTTTTTTCTATTGTAGCCATTGAGGATAATGTCTAGTTTAAGTTTGGGGGCATTTTAGTGTCGTATTGCATATAGTTAGTTATTTACATTGTAGTTCGTTATGTTTTCGGGTTATTTACATTTAGTTTTTGCATTAAGTTTTTTTTGTTTAAAAAAATAATTTAAAAATCGCAAAAATAGTAGTTAGTTTACTATGTTTGTTGCGTTTAGTTTATATTTGCATGATTCCAACTGTTAGATAGTAAAAGTCTATTTTGGCCAATGATGAGACTGGAGTTAAGTAGATAAGTATAGTATTGAATATTCAGGCTCTGATGTGATTTCTTGTTATGAATTGAATCTTTTCCTGTTTGAAACTGGTATAATTAAGGTTAGCATGTTAATAACAGCTATGTTGACTGATTAAGTTTAAATTGATACATACTGGATTTCTTAAGGATAATACTAGTGTGAAGGAATGAAAGACATGAATAGGCGGAGATGGCTAAATTTTGATAAAAACTAAAGTTTGGGGGAAAATTTTGGGGTATATAAGCTTAAAAAAAACATGTTGAGTCTTGTGGTGGGTTGAGGAGAAACACTCCCCATAAACACACGCGTGAGATGGAGCGTAAAACGCACTCACCAACCATCTATCAAAAAAAAGAGAAAAAGAAAAAAAATTATCGTGGCTAGTTTTGTTTCGGGGCCTTTGTTACTTGAGTAAGTACGCCCGAAGGGGTATCTTGAAACCTAGCGCCCTAAAGTCTTATATGGTCTGGGAGTCGTTGGTCGAAAGCTCGCTAAGGGGTGACACTGTTAGCCTAATGGAATGAGACATTGCACAGTCATGGTTAAAAAAAAAGAAAAAAAAGTAAAAAACACGTAACATGGTTCCGGATGTCCATTCCTTTATGACTCCCCTGGGCAACCCGCCCGAGATAGGGGGAAGGGAAAACTAAATGAAGAGAAATGAATAGTTATCCACCAGAGCCTCATGCTTGTCTTTCGTTGTGCTAGCCCTCATCAAAAAACAATAAAATGGGAAAAGAGCAAAAAGCCCCCGTAATGAAAAGTAAAGCATAAGTATTCCGGATTGGACTCTTGAACTTGGTGGATGTTTGACTTTAGTTGGATCTAGCTTGTTCGTGAATTTTGTGAGTTTTCACTGTATGATGCCTTTAAAGAGACCTATTATGTGTTAAATTTGATTTTATATCAGTTAACATTGTTGTGGAGCACACACGCACTATATCAGTGATAACAGTCTAAGATTTGATGATTGATTGGGAAATTATTGATTTGTTTTAATATGATGTATTATCATGTTTACTTGATTTCTCTAAGGCCGGTTGAATAGACTTGTTTCTATCATTACTGTTGGATTCGTAGGCATATAGATTAGTTTCATTACATTGCATTGCATAACATTTTGGTGTTTTTGCTTGAGGACAAACAAAGGTTTAAGTTTGGGGGTATTTGATGAGTGAGTTTTATACACATGAATTAGATACATTCGGGCTTAATTTATTGTTGTTCTCAAGTCTTTTAGGATGTTTTTATGTGTTTGTGTCTATTCAAGCATGTTTTATATTGTTTTGTAGGATTTGGGACAAAAGTTGTATGGATCGACGTTCGGGGTGGCTAGATTCGCGTTTTCGACTTGTCATTTACACAGCAGTCACTTCAGAGGCAATTTGACTATAGCTCCGGACATTATTTCAAAAACCTTCAAGAATGAAAGGTGTTGATCTACTCCTCTTTCCAGAACATCTTGAATCATCTAAATCGGAGTTCGGACGAAGAAGTTATGGCCGTTTTCCCAAAGGACGTTGGAGCAGAAAATATCAAGTATTTGGGCCAGCGCCGGGGCGCTGGGGGGCAGAATCCCAGCGCCGTGCCCAGCGTTGGGGCGCTGGGGAAGGGCCTGGTGATGGCCTGGATGCGTTTTGGGCGAATTTTGACACCTTTTTGACTCCAAATAGGATTGGGTTTGTTCCTAAGCTAAAAATTAGACTTGTAACCTATAAATACATGATGTAAGGCATAAGATAAGAGGGGATTACATATCTTAGATTAGAGATACACTCCATTAGATTAGAACATAACCCTAGTTCTTATTAGTTTTGGAGATTGAAGCAACTTGGAGACCATTGAAGATCAAGAGCAAGAGCAAGAAGGGAGCATCAGATTTGCTGACAACGGATTCTATTCTCTTCTCTTATCAAACTTTTATCTTTTAATGTCTATTCAATTGTGGATTCTTGGTTTTAATTCATTAATTATGAACTAATTCTTTTTATTAAGATTTCAATTGAACTTTTTATGGCTATGAATTAGTTATTCATTATATTCCAGTTATTTATGTTAAAGTGAGTTGTTTATCTTGTCTTGTGCATATTGCTTAATTATCTGATCAGTAATTACTTTGTTACTCTAGAAGGAATTGGAAGAGGAATTCTAGGGTTAGAACTGGGCATGATATCATGTGACTTAGTTATTTGCAAAGTGAATAATTAGGTTTGTGAATTGAATGAAAATATTTGTTCACCGCATGTAACACATAAGGAATTGGGTTTGGAAAGAGTTTAATTCAATTGTTTTGCATAGGAATATAGCAAGATTAATCTAGATTAAATAGAAGGAAATTGATCACTTGGAAAAGGACTTTTGGCATTTGAGAATTTCTGTTAACAATTCAGTAAGCATAATAATTGGGATAATTGGATAATTGATTTATAATTCATAATTGGTGATATTGAAGTCTTAATCTTTATTTATTTGAATTCATTTATAAAGTAACATAGTTTTAATTGATTAATTTAGTTTTGTTAATTAGAAAAATAACGATTTGAGATTGTTTAAATAAAATTAGTTTGGTTAAGAATTAGTACTTGGTGATTTTTATTAAATAATTCCTCGTGGGAACGATACTCTACTTTCACTTTATTACTTGTTGACCGTGTATACTTGCACGTATTCATTGATTGCGAAATCGATCAACAGATCCGTTCAGACTCAACGATCATAGCTCAAACACGACGATTGTTAGACAGACTCGACAATCGTAGCTCAGACACGACGTTTGCTAGACAGACTCGATGATCGTAGTTCAGACACGATGAATGCTAGACAAATTCGACGATCATAGCTCAGACTCGACAAATGCAAAGCAGACTCAACGATCACAAAACTACCTCAATGATCATAGTCCTCCCTAAGGACACATCAACTTTGCAAGAGCTAAGGGCAAATCAGTACAATCCTTATCAGACAAACTCGTAGAGCCAAACAAAAGTCAACACTTGTCCCACTAAGCAAAAAGGAGAGAGGGAAGTTACAAGTACAAATTGAAATCGTCTTTTTGAAATTAGAAGTTTGAAATATTATCTCTCTCATCCTCTCTCAAAGCAGAAACCCTAAATCAGAAGAAAGCTCGGTCAAATCACACTTCTAACAAGAAAATCAATGGCGGCTACCAGTGTTATCTCCAGCTACAGACTCTATTTTGATGAGTTCAAAACAGCTGAACCCAAATTTCACAAAACTCTGGTTCTACTAAAGAAGGCGGGTCTCGAAGAAGCCTTGGGCACAAACACATTGATCTATCCCAAGTTAGTGAAAGAATTCTACAAGAATGGTGTGTTTTAATACAACACCATCACTAGGAGAGTAAAGGAAGTGGAAATCAGATTGAAGGTCGAAGACATCAACCTCGCCCTAATTCTCAAAAATGAAGGGTATCCAGTCATAGATAGCGTAGACTTCCAAGAGGGACTTAAAAGAATGCATCACAAGAAATTTGCCTCTGTGAAAGGATACAAGAAGAAGGAGTTTCCACAAAGGTATGAATTTCTAGCTCATATTGTTGGGAAATGTATATGCGGCAAGAGCTCAGGTCATGACTCTGTGAATGAAGTACAACTCAAGCTCATGTCTGCCATGTGTTTTAGAATACAACTCAACTATGGAGCCCTATTGCTCGATTGGATTGGAAAGTGGATCATCAGCTCAAAGAAGTCAAAAAGCCCTCAAAAGATGCTCTACAGGCGATTCATAAGTATCATTCTATAGTCTGCTCTGGGTGACAAAATTGGGGACGAAGAAGGAGAAGCTATCAACCCAAACAGATGAATGACCCAGCTACTGTTTGAAAATTGGAAGAGGAACCCAGCTGAGTATGTTCGTATGATGACCGAGTCTAGTGGAAGAACTGGTGATCTGAAGGATTTAGGCCTTCTAGGAAACATGTCTGTTGTCAAGGAAATCGTAGAAGAAGAAGAAATAAACAAAGAAGAGCCCTCTATACTTGTTAGAAAAAGCAAGGGCAAGAGGAAGCTTAAGGCAAGGATGGAAGAAGAACCCCAGGGATCCACAACTAATAAACCAATAGAGTCCTCTGACATTGAGACTCTAAGAATTCTGAGAAAGAAGCAACAGCAGGCTGAGGCTGAAGAAGATAGAGTCACCATATCTCAGCTGCTGAAGAAGTGTAAAACCAGCCACAAACCCGAAAAGCCATCCATCTCCTCAATCGTAGAGTCTCTACTGATCGTAGAGATTAGACCAGAAACATCAGGCAAGGAAGTAGCTGCATCAATCATGTTGGTTGTTCAAGAAAGTCCCGAGTTTGTGGCTCAGCCTAGAAAATCAAGAAGGAAGCTGGTCAAGAAATACATCATTGAGAATGAAAAAGTGCTCAAGAAGGAAGACAAGAGCATGGTTTCTAAAGAGGAACTGACCAAATCAAGTCAAGAGGATAATTCTCCAGCTAAGAGGGAGATCCCTAAGATTCTAATGATAGAGATTACACCAGCTGAGGGGGAGATGCCTGAAGCTCTAGAAAATGCTCCAGCTGAGGGGGAGCTTTTGAGCTTACAAGAAGATGATCAAGTTGAGGAGGAACCTCATGATATCTCCATGGCAGAAGAAGAGGTCCCTACCAGAAATGAAGAAGAATCAGTGCAAGAACATCAAGAGGCCATTGATATAATGGAATCCTCCAATGAGAACAGAGAAGGGGAATAAGATGATGATGACCTTGAGATCACTGGTGTGGGCAAAGATGGGTATAGAAGCTATCTCTACAATCAAATGTTCTCTTACCTACCCATGATGCCATATCATCAAGCCCAAATCCTAAACTCTTGGAACTACATGCTCTAGAGTTTCAAAGAGTATCCGGCCATCTCAGTACTAATCAATGGTTTCCCAGGAAGATTCAACTTTGCCAAGAAATTACTTACCAACAACTCTTCCTCAAAGGATAAACCTGAGGTAATGTCTATCCCAACCCTCTTCAGAATTAATCACTTGCCATCATCTTCATTTAGCCAATTTTATGAATTCCCACGATGGTTGGAAGTGATACTTCATCCACTACATCAATTTCCAGTTGCAGAATCCCAAAATTCTGTAACTGAGGAACCAAATGCAGTCAGCTTCGTAATGCCCCCATAAACTATCGTCTCTACGATCACGGACTCTAGCCTCATTGCAGAGTCTCCACCCCAGATCATAGAGTCACCAAACTCAAACATCCAAACCAAGGCCGCTCCATCAGATATTCCATCCTCAACTTCCAATGAATATTTTAGCCTTGATCTTGCTCTCTACTCCCTGTAAGATCAATCCCAGAAATCATCCCCTCCATTCAACAATCCTCAACCCAGTGATCCACTCACAAATCTGCCCGCGAAAGATGACTTGAATGAAGTGTCCAAAAACATGGTCAAGAACATCGATGAGAGACTGAAAACTCATACAGAAGTCATTCATCTCAGGCTAACTCAAATGATCAGTGCTGCAAATAATCTCCCAGGCACTCTGAATGCTAAGCTTACAAAGAAGGTGAGGGAAATTATCAAGGAAATGATTCAAAGCATGAAGGACAGAGATGAAATTCTCTTCCGGATAGCCACCAAACAAAGAGAGGTTGTTCTTGAATTATAGAAAACTTAAGAAGCCCAAAATAACCTTATGATGGAGAACATCATCAGCCTGAAAGCTTCTTTTAAAGAATTTCAGAAAGACTATGTAAACCAGGAACAACAAATTGACACTGTTCTCACCGCCCTCCGAAACAAAGAAGCTAGATCTGAAACCATGATCAAGGAAAGTCGAGAGGACATTGCTCAAACATAAAGCCAACTCAACGAGCTTGTTCAAGGAGTAAATCGGCTTTATACAGATATTCGAACCCTTGATGCTGACATATAGGGGGAGAATAAAGGGAAAGGAGTTCAAGGAAGCCAGGGAGGCCAAGGTAGAGGCAGAGGAGGTTAAAGAAGCCAAGAAAGGGGAAGCAGACAATTTCACACTCAAGTTTCAAGAAACCCTCCTACAAGACAATTCCACCATCAGACTCCACGATCTAGCAATCAGACTCAACGATCTGATCAGTAGGAAGTCTTGATGGCTCAGCCATTAAGGAGTCAAGGGCCAACTACCAGCTCACAAAATGTGACCACTACAGGCCTAAGAATGTCAATTGGAGATCCAACATTCATGAATAGGCATGATCACAACCCGATAGTAAGTCCAAGTGAGCTGGTAGAAATAGCCAAAAGAGATGAAGCTAGAAGGAAAAGAAGAGCTGAAGAGTATGTCAATCCTCCACGCAAAAGACCAAAGAAATAGAGATAAGTAAAATTTTAAATTCTTATTGATGTATGTTAGAGTTTATGCCCTAGAGGCCAATTATTTGATATAATTGCTTAACGTTTTGATATTATATTTGATTGAATAAATAAATGATTTTATTATGATTTTATTTACTGCGTAATATAATTGTTAACATAATAAAATTCCTTAGAATAGTGATACAAATTATATAGTTTCAAGTATGTGACTTGAACATGAGATTATAATTACAATTAGTATCATTATTCTTAAATGTCCCTAGTCGAGTATCATTGTTGATGGGACAACAATGATGCATTGAGACTAGTATGTGGATTGACTGATGAAAAAATCTCATTGGTCATAAATATATGAGATATTAAGTCAATGCATAGGTACATGATAGAGAACGATGTACTGGACAGGCCCACCATGAGAATTCTATATGGAGCATTATGCGAAGTGTCATTAGCAATTCTCATAGTGACAATGATGTAATGGTCCTCCGACCTGAAATCGCTATATTTCTCCACGAGAATTTATGTACTTTGATATCATCAAATGTCACCTTTAATAGGGTGGACTATAAAGGTGATTATTGGATTCATCATGAATCGTGTGAGAAATATGAGTGATCTATATGGAATTTAACCATCCTATATATTATGGGTGATATCTATAGGCCTCTTGATTGAGTAGGACTATGAAATGCATGGCCATGCTCAAATAGTGATTTGTTTCATATAGTCTACTTATTGATCAAGAAAACTCAGATTAAATTATGAAGAGTATGACACATTCCACGACTCGAGCTTAATCTAGGATATTAAGGTTAAAATGATTAAATTACATTGAAACATTTGTCACGAAAAAGGTTGCATCGAATCATCGATCTTATTATTACATGGGTAGGAGTGATGCATTACTAGATGTCGCTCACTGTTTATAATTTTATAATATGATTTTAAAATTATTGCCAACGTAATAATAACTTATAGGGTCACACACATAGAACGTAATTTAAAAGGGAATTAATTTAAATTTTAAGGATTTAAATATATTAATATGATTAATAGTATTTAAATCCCGAATTTAAATTAAAAGGATAATTTGTATATATGTATATTAATTAAGTAAGACTTAATTAAGAGATAAATATATATAAATTCGGATTTTATGAAATTAGGTTTTGATTAATACCTTTTAACTACTATATATATGATATATAGCAGCCACTTAGGAACATAATCAAAAACTTACAAACCCTAGCCGCTCTTAGAGAGAGACTAGAGAAAAGTTAAAAAATCTTGTTCCTTTGATGGCTAGTACCGCAACTCCTTCTATTGCAGAATCGTTCGACGATTTGCGTGCGTTAGTGTGGATACTGTAGAGACGTAGTATCGTGAGCAATTGTGTTGGAGATTCGGAGCGTTTCTGAAAATTCAATAATCGGTATAATATCTAAACCACTGAATTAATTATTTTTCGCATGGATCCTGTTTTTAGGGTTTTGGAAATTGCTTTAAAATTTTAATTTCCGCTGTGCGTTTCTGTACCGAAACCCAACAGTGGTATCAAAGCTACTTGCGAAACAATTAATTCAGATAATGTGTTTAATTGTTTTCGATATATATGATATGTGATGATACAATTTTACCGAACTGAAATTGATTATATTATTTTCGATATATATGATATATGATGATACAATTTTATTGAACTGTTAATTGAGTATATGATATTCTGTAATCAACATATTCTGGTATTATGAATATCAGTAATTGATATGCATGTATATAATGTTCTGTTAATTGAGTATATGATATTCTGTAATCGACATATTCTGGTATTATGAATATCAATAATAGACATGCATGTACATGATGTTCTGTTAATTGTATCTTATATGGCGTAATAACAGTATACAACTTATGTTCTAATTGGACTAGAAGTATGCGGACTCAGTTTTATATGAATAATTAAAACCGGACATATATGATATGTACCTGGTGTATTGTTATTATGACTATTTTGGTGGATTAAATATATGATTCTGAAACTGTTTCAGAGATTCGTATGAAAAAATTTTGCAATACAGATTGCCAGGGGCGCTGCGCCCGACCCCGCTCGCTGACAGGTCAGCGAGACCACCCGCCGGCTGATCGGTTAGCTGGACCACCGCCAGGGGAGACCCCCCCTTGGACCCCCCCCCCCCCCCCGTCGTTGCGCACGATGGTCGTGACCCCAATATGTTATATATAGTTTTCTTTAATTATATATAAATTGTTATGTGCTTATTGTGATATGCATAGTGCACAGTTATGGCCTTTTGACCCATAGGTTAATAGTTTTTGGTTTTGAAATACGGCTTGCATGTCATGCCTTTCTATAAATTCTAATGTAATATTCATTTCTCATCTAAATCCCCTCGAATGAAACTCGAGGTTTCTTTATGTCATGTAATAATCTGTAATCGATGAAGATGACAAGATGGAGAACACGATGGAAAGATGATGATGGAGATGAGGCACATGCTTGAGGAAGATCCAAGGAAGCTATTTATTTTAAGATCTTTTACCACCTTAGATTGACCTTCAATCTTTCATAAGCTTGAAAAGATTGACAGAGGATTGGGCCATAACTGTGACACATTTAATTTTTCACTTTATTTATGCTTGTATGCAATATAATATGATAAATAATGTGCATGCTTAATAAGATTAAAATTGGTGAGATCTAAATTAATTAATAAAATCCCTCATTAAATTATTAAGTCTAAATCAGATGCCTTCCAATGAATAACACTCATCAAGACCTTGATCAATAGATGTAGGTTTGCCAAAGCAAAGTACCCTATTTATCTAGGTAAGATGCGATAGGATAATTGTGATATCCAAAATGTTAAAATTATTGAGCCCGACTTAACTAAGTTATCTTAATAGGATTATGGACTTAGAGGCATAGAGTTTGGTAGGTACCATTAGATGGACTTGAAACAATTGTTGTTTACCAAACTATCCAAGAGTTATATATGATATAATTGATAAAGGGTTGTCTACATAAATAATTATGTTTTAAGAGATTAGCCAAAGCTAACTTAAGGCAGAATGAAATATGGATCTTGTCTCACTAGAAAGATTTAATAGAAAATGCTTTCCGAATTAATGGTGAGGGCTATTGATTTGAATAAAATAGTGGGAGGTATATTTTGAATGTAATATTATCAATTACATAATATCAACTCTGCAATTTGACTTATTATTTTTGCACTTATAAATTGTAGATATCAATGGAAAACAACAACAACACAAATAGTCTTTCATTATGATCAGTCCTTGAAAAGGACAAGCTGAGTGGAATTAATTTCCTTGACTGGCATAGGAACTTGAGGATTATCCTCAAACAAGAGCCCAAGCTTTATGTCCTTGATGGGCCCATTCCTGCAGCTCCAGCTGTCACTGCACCACGTACGGAGCATAATGCTTACAAGAAGCATCAAGATGATGCTCTGGACGTGAGTTGTGTCATGCTAGAAACCATGAACGCTGAGCTTCAGAAGCAACATGAGTTGATGGATGCTTATGAGATGATCGAGCATCTCAAGAAATTGTTCGAAGGGCATGCTCGACAAGAGAGGTATGATACAAGCAAGGCATTGTATCATTGCAAGATGGGTGAACGTGATCCAGTTGGTCCACATGTGCTGAAAATGATTGGGTATATTGAGTACCTTGATAGGTTGGGTTTTCCAATCACTCCGGAAGTCCAAACTGATCTTGTTTTGCAATCTTTGAACAACAGCTACTCTCAATTTGTTATGAACTATCTTATGAATGAAATTGAGAAACCCCTTACTGAGTTGTTGAGCATGTTAAGAACTACCGAGAACAACATGAAAAAGGCAAGACCCGCTCCCATAATGATGGTGCAAAAGGGGAATGCTAAGGGAAATTAAAAAGGCAAGAAGAAGATAGGATCTAAATCTTTTGCCAAACCCAATTCCAAAACCAAACAGGCTTTAAAACCTAAAGGTGGGGTGGCTAAAGAAGGTGAATATCACTTCTGTGGAAAACCTGGACACTGGAAAAGGAACTGTCATGCTTATTTGGAAGAAGTGAAGAAAAGGAAAGGAAGTACGACTTCTGATTCAGGTATATATGTTATAGAAGTCAACTTGTCTACTTCTACATCATGGGTATTGGATACTGGATGTGCTTCTCACATTTGTGTTAATGTGCAGGGACTCCGAAGGAGTAGGACTTTGACGAAAGGAGAGGTTGACCTACGAGTTGGGAATGGAGCAAAAGTTGCTGCACTGGCCGTAGGAACTTATCATTTATCTTTGCCCACTGGGCTAGTTTTAGAATTAGAAGATTGTTATTTTGTGCCTGCTATAAGAAAAAACATTATTTATGTTTCTTGTTTGGACAAGAAAGGTTTTTCATTTATAATAAAGAACAATCGTTGTTTGTTTTACTTAAATGGTATTTGTTATGGTGTTGCACAATTTTTTAACGGTCTCTATATTCTTGATTTAGAAATGCCTATATATAACTTAAATACAAAACGATTTAAATCAAATAATTAAAATCTAACATATCTTTGGCACTGTCGTTTAGACCATATAAATGAGAAACGCATATCCAAACTTCATAAAGATGGGTTCTTAGATTCATTTTATTTTGAATCATATAAAAAATATGAGTCTTGTTTATTAGGCAAGATGACTAAAGCCCATTTCTGTGACAACCCGAGAAATTGGGCAATTTATTTAAATCTTAAATGATTGATTTAAGGTCAAATAATAGACCTAGACAGAAAATAAGTGTATGCGTTTGATATTATTAGGGTGAAATTTTGATGATTTCAAAATTTTGTGAAGGATATAAGTGAATTATTCAGGATTAAGGATTTATGTGATTATGTTCTGTGAAAATGGTTATGTATGTGTACAGAATGTGGTTAAGGGTCATGGGTTGACTAGATAAATTATATCTATGTTAAACCCTCATCGTATATTAAGAACACTAACGTTCAGTTAGAAAACCCTAACGTCTGATAAGAAACCCTAAAAATCGATTCTGGAAACCCTAGTTTCAGTTCCGGGAGTCCGAAACCTTAAATCGGATATTGAAAACCCTAGATTGGGAAGGCAATGTATGTACAAGGTTAAACGCCAATAATTTTAATTAATTAGGGAAAACCCTAATGAATTACTGGAAATTTTAGTTGATTATTAGAAAACCCTAATACCAGATTTGAAAACCCTAATTTCAGATTCTGATAAAATAAAACCCTAATCTGGAAATATAACGGAGAATTTTAATGCTTTAGTGCTATTAATTAAGTACTAATTAGGGTAAAGGTTAATTAATTAACAAACCCTAATTTTCAATTTTTGGAACCCTAATTGTTCCGTCAAAAACCCTAATGCTCAATTGTGGATTTAATTGTTAAAATTAGCAATGTTAATTAGGAAACCCTAATCCTAATTATTTCAATTTATGAGTAATAAGAAAACTCTAATCTAATTACGAAATCTAAATTCTAATTTAGAAAATAAAAAAATTTCTATTAGAAACCCTAATTCAAGGGTTTTGAACCCTAATGACTATTTTGACCCTAATTGCTTTATTAGCGATTATAATTAGGAAATGCTAATCCTAATTAGCAAGAATGAATTTATGATTAAGAAATTTTTATATAATTAGAAAATTCTAATTATAAGTTAGAAAAATTAATTTTCTATTTTTATAACAGAAATTCAGAAATGTTAGAAATTAAATTTGCAAAGTTAAGGGTTAAAACCTAAACCCTAAAATGCTCCAAACCCTAAAACCGAAGGGTTTCATCAAATGGCAAATTATAGAAATAAAATTTGCATGAAAATGACAAGAATGCCCTTATGTTACATTTTATAATTGTAGCTTGCAAATCTTGGCATAATCTTGGGTGGTTGAACAACTCTAGCTCTAACTCTAGCCTAGCATGTGCCTAAATCCATACAAATCAGCCATTTCTTGCCACCTTGCAATAATGCATTTAATGTATACAAAATCTAAAGATTTAAAGTAAGAAAAATCTTACTTTACTTCTCATTTTGTCCAAACCCTTTTCTCTCTCCATGCTTCGAAATTCTAGAGTGAGAGAGAGAGAGAAAATTGAAGCTATTTTAGCCTCTTAGCAAGCCAAGATCAGAATCAAAAAGCCAGAATCGAAAAATCAAAGCTTAAAAGGTATAAAATCCCAAAATCTAGAAATCCTATAATTCTCTGTTAATTGATGAAATTGATTTGTTAAAGTTATGTAATATGGTGTTTATAAGTGATCTGGGTTGATAGATCAAGGATCTATAACATCTAGATGCACGATTTTGGTGATTTTTGAAATCTGGAAATCTATAAAAATGTTGACTGACAGTCTAATGTCAGAGCCCTTAGATCCTTACGTGTTAAAGGATTTGTGTGTTTTATGTTTTTAATCTGTTCTATGTCATGAGGACTTTGATCCAAAACTCGAATAAAGGTCAGATCTAGTCTAGATCATCATTTATGCTCGGTCAAACCACGTTGACCGTTCACAGAAACTGAATTCTGGGTAACCAAGAACCCATCGTGTTATCTGACAAGGTTTTGCAGGCTTCGGATCTTGTATGTGTTTAGTTTGTTTTGCTAATTTTTGTTTTGTATCTTGTAGCCTGATAGAAGGACTATATACTAATGCCTTCATATCACCTAGATCCATAGCCAAATCGTAGAAATTTGAGGTCAAACAACCGTTGACCGAACTGTTCAAGAACATTTCTGGGTTTTCCAGAAATGTTCAAGAACAGATCTTAGTACGAAGTTTGACCGGCCCTGATCTCTTATTTATGTTGTTGTTGAACTAGATTGATGATATATTATGGTACCCTGTCACGTGGTTTACAGTATAGAACCATTGGTTCACCAAAACCAGTTACAGGATTCACGTTACAAGGATCTATAGAAGGTACCTAAGGCTGTTCTTCAAATCTGAAAAACCCAGAATTTGAAGAACAGGTCTGACAACATTTTTCAGAGCCTAGATCTCTCTGTTATATTATGTTATGATCATGAACTTAGTATATTGTTGTAGTATTACATATGTACTACAACTTTAGCATGAATTTCTGCCAAGAAATCAACAAGAACACTATTTTATTTGTGGTCAAACGTAGCACCTTAGCGACTGACAAGAAATTCTGGAAAGAGCCAAGAACACCTATAGCGACGGTTCTGTCGCTATAGGGCCCTTTAGGGACAGTTTATTTTCTATTTTCTGGAAAATGATTAAAAATTAGAAAAAAATAGTTTTTAATTATTAAAAATACAAAATAAATTCTAAAAAATTATTTTAAATTCTGAAAAATAGTTTTTAATTATTTTCAGTATATTTCAAAAATATTTAATATTTTTGGAATATAAAAGTTATTTATTTATTTAATTATAATATTAAATAAATGATTTAAAAATGATTTTAATTCATGAAAAACATGAAAAATAATATTATGGTATAAGAAAATATTTTAAGTTATTTTTGATGACTTTTAATATTTTGGGATGAATTTCATTAATTAATCCACATTAATGGTAATTAATTTATTTAATAATTATATTAAATAAATTAAGGAAAAATGGAATTAATGCTTTATCAATTATATAAAAATGATTTAAGTGATATAAAAATATTTTAGGTTATAAAATATAACTTTTGATATTTTGGCATGAAAATATTAATATCTTAATATTAATAGCAATTATCGGATAATGGATTTAATTGTTGGAAAATCATATAAAAATGATTTTTAAGTATTAAAAATACTTTGTGATATTATAATTATATTATAATATTATGTAATGATTTTCATTAATATTTTATATTAAATAAATATTAATGATTAAGGAATTATGTGGTATTTAAGTCATTTAAATACGGTTTTAAGGATTGAAAAATATTGATAAATGGTAATAATTATCCGAAAATTATTACGAGCCTAGGAAAAATGTTTTGACTGATAAGAAAATTATCTGTGATATTGTTAAGTGTTAAGTCAGAGTTTAATTGAACTTAAACTCAATATTCGTCCGACTAGACCGTCGGGGTGATAGAATTGTGTCGGTTTCAACTCAGACTGCAATAGTTTGACTTGATACCTAGTCTTATGTGTGTTATAGACTGATAGAATTATGTGGTAATGGGTTTAGGTTATTCTGTGGATATAAATATAACAGTATTATACTGTGATGATATTATTCTAATATTGGAGATCTATATTATTAATATTAGGTCTTCGGGTAAAGCGTTATAAATTGCATTGTGGTAATCAACGGTTCAGGCAAGTTTCTTTGTACTTAACTCTAATAAGAGTGTTTTATTCAAGCTTATGGTTAATCATTGCTGATTTCCATGAAAATTGTACTCTGTACATCTTGCATGTATAAGTCAGGTATGAAAGGCTAATCACCTTCATTACCAGTTGGTTCAGAAATGTTTGTTCATGTATAAAACTTGTTCAGTCTAAAGTTTGTTCGTGCTAGTTCTCAGTTATATTGATAAATTATAGCCAGCTTATTATTCATACTCTTCAATCATGATATATCGTTATATTGTTGTATTTAAACTTACTGGGCAACTTTCATGCTCACCCTTGCTATATCATGATAAAACATTGCAGATAAGATGAACGTGTTCGGATACAAGAAAAGGTTAATGCCAAGTTCAGCTTGGGATAAAATGTGCGGCTAGTTTGTAATAGTTCATTTTGATAAATGTTGTTGTGTAATAGATATTATATGAATTGTGTATAAGTTAAGGTTACTCGACCATGGGAAATAGTGTGTAATGTAATGTATAAACAATTTATGTTTATATCTTCCGCAATTAGTGAAAGAATTAGTGTACCGAATCCGCGGCGATTTTGGGGCCCGGATTCGGGGCTGCTACAGTTGGTATCAAAGCTGTTGGTTATGAAGCTTAGGTAGGAATACCTGAGACCAATAACCGCAGTGATTAGGATAAGACTAACTCACATAGAGTTAGTTGGTCGGTAAGATTCAAAGATGAATCTCGGTAAGTTGTTAAGACACAGAGTTTCCTAACTCTGGTTATAGTGGTGAACAGTAGTGGTGAACAGTAGTGCAGGGATAGAAGATCGTAAAACAAAACGATCATAGTGCATGGAATTGAATCGTAATATATACGATAAGATCACCCCCATGATTTGATAAGGTTATGACAGCCAGAAAGAATCAATCTAATGATTGAAAAGTTTACAGCAAGATGCTGTGTGAAAGTTGTACTATGAAATGGTACTATGAAAACTCATAAAAGAGTTATGGATTATGGATACGGATTAAATGAAATTCGTATTGAAAAAGGGGGTTAAGATTAGGTGGGGATTTCAATGAGGACTCGTGTTAGCAACTGAGTTGTATGATTTCTTGTATGGGCGGGGAATTGTACTTGGTGTAAAAACTACTCAGTTGGTGGCATTGGTAATAATTGAAATGTTGTGTCACGGTAGTTATTATATATAGATAAATAGGTCATAGGTAGAGAATATAGGATTAAGTACGAGTTCTTAGAACTCATACTTATGTGACATTCTTGACTCATAGTTATATGAAATGTTTATGAGCCCCTCAGTGAACGGACGCCAAAGGTCAGACTAGGGTAAGTTTGTAAACTCATATAATTGTGGCCAGGTTATGAACTCATAAGTGTGGTTTTATGAATTGGGTATAGTTGTGAATGGAGTGTTAAGGATTATAGGAACAGATAGATTATTAAGTAAATGATCATTAGTGGAGACTTAGGTTTTCCTAAACTCCTAGCTATGCTAAACTTCAAATTTTTGACATCAAGCTAAATACGCACTATGTGCCTTTTAAAAAAAATATAGACTCGTAACCATTTTTAAAACGGTTTAAAGTACAGTCTATGCTACTTATTTCGGCTAGACGCAAATGTTTTGAAATATCAAAAATTATTTTTATTTATCACTTATGTACCGTGTAACCTGGTGTAGAGATGATAAAAATGATGGA
Organism: Panax japonicus; assembly: GCA_020205505.1. Lineage (NCBI taxonomy): Eukaryota > Viridiplantae > Streptophyta > Magnoliopsida > Apiales > Araliaceae > Panax > Panax japonicus. Next base: position 55,142,352 of record CM035094.1, on the reverse strand, counting down.
GTCATCAATGCATTATTACTTAGTGTGAATTTGACCTAAAGTCATTGTTCCACTATGGTATGATGTAGTATGATAAAATCACCAAATGACGGAATCCTCAATGGACTGTAAATACAGCGCGGCATCATGACGTCATTCTCGAAAATGTTTTCAAAAATTTTAATTTGCCAACGGGGTTTGGCTACACCTAAATAATTCGATTGAATTGAATTATTGATATGAGTCTATGCTATTTGATTCAGCTAGACTAATGTTATAAAAACTCCAAGTGTTTATTTAAAGGAATTTCCAGAACCAAATTGTTTTGGTGTGGAATCCAATGATAAGACTGATGTGAACGATAATGTTTGAATAAATAATCCAATCTAGTAGCGTAAATATTCGCTAAAAATGATTAATACGTTATGCATGACGTAACTGTACGATGAGCTAATCACCTAAAGTACTAGCAACGGTAGTTTACCTTCTTTGTGATTGTAAACAAACCATGTAATGTATTATTTTGCGGTATGATCACTACCGTTAAAACTAAATGTGTTCATGGTCTATATGACCCCTCAGCACAATTTTAAAACTTTTACTCTTGTGAGTGGTGTATTGGGTAGCATGTGATATGTGTGAATGGTGTAAGGTGTAAGGTGAATTTCGGGGACAAAATTCTTATAAGGAGGGGTGAATGTGACAACCCGAGAATTTGGGCAATTTATTAAAACTTAAATGATTGATTTAAGGTCAAATAATAGACCTAGACAGAAAATAAGTGTATGCGTTTGATATTATTAGGGTGAAATTTTGATGATTTCAAAATTTTGTGAAGGATATAAGTGAATTATTCAGGATTAAGGATTTATGTGATTATGTTCTGTGAAAATGGTTATGTATGTGTACAGAATGTGGTTAAGGGTCATGAGTTGACCAGATAAATTATATCTATGTTAAACCCTAATCGTATATTAAGAACGCTAACGTTCAGTTAGAAAACCCTAACGTCTGATAAGAAACCTTAGAAATCGGTTCTGGAAACCCTAGTTTCAGTTCCGGGAGTCCAAAACCTTAAATCGGATATTCAAAATCCTAGATTGGGAAGGCAATGTATGTACAAGGTTAAACGCCAATAATTTTAATTAATTAGGGAAAACCCTAATGAATTACTGGAAATTTTAGTTGATTATTAGAAAATCCTAATACCAGATCTGAAAACCCTAATTTTAGATTCTGATAAAATGAAACCCTAATCTGGGAATATAAAGGAGAATTTTAATGCTTTAGTTCTATTAATTAAGTACTAATTAGGATAAAGGTTAATTAATTAACAAACCCTAATTTCCAATTTTTGGAACCCTAATTGTTCCGTCAGAAACCCTAATGCTCAATTGTGGATTTAATTGCTAAAATAGCAATGTTAATTAGGAAACCCTAATCCTAATTATTTCAATTTATGAGTAATAAGAAAACTCTAATCTAATTACGAAATCTAAATTATAATTTAGAAAATCAAAATTTTTCAATTAGAAACCCTAATTTAAGGGTTTTGAAGCCTAATGACCATTTTGACCCTAATTGCTTTATTAGCAATTATAATTAGGAAATGTTAATCCTAATTAGCAAGAATGAATTTATGATTAAGAAATTTTTATATAATTAGAAAATTCTAATTATAAGTTAGAAATATTAATTTTCTATTTTTATAACCGAAATTCGGAAATGTTAGAAATTAAATTTACAAAGTTAAGGGTTAAAACCTAGACCCTAAAATGCTCTAAACCCTAAAACCTAAGGGTTTCATCAAATGGCAAATTATAGAAATAAAATTTGCATGAAAATGACAAGAATGCCCTTATGTTACATTTTATAATTGTAGCTTGCAAATCTTGGCATAATCTTGGGTGGTTGAACAACTCTAGCTCTAATTCTAGCCTAGCATGTGCCTAAATCCATACAAATCAGCCATTTCTTGCCACCTTGCAATAATGCATTTAATGTGTACAAAATCTAAAGATTTAAAGTAAGAAAAATCTTACTTTACTTCTCATTTTGTCCAAACCCTTTTCTCTCTCCATGCTTCGAAATTCTAGAGTGAGAGAGAGAGAAATTTGAAGCTATTTTAGCCTCTTAGCAAGCCAAGATCAGAATCAAAAAGTCAGAATCGAAAATCAAAGCTTAATAGGTATAAAATCCCAAAATATAGAAATCCTATGATTCTTTGTTAATTGATGAAATTGATTTGTTAAAGTTATGTAATATGGTGTTTATAAGTGATCTGGGTTGATAGATCAAGGATCTATAACATCTAGATGCACGATTTTGGTGATTTTTGAAATCTGGAAATCTATAAAAATGTTGACTGACAGCCTAATGCCAGAGCCCTTAGATCCTTACGTGTTAAAGGATTTGTGTGTTTTATGTTTTTAATCTGTTTTATGTCATAAGGACTTTGATCCAAAACTCGAATAAGGGTCAGATCTAGTCTAGATCATCATTTATGCTCGGTCAAACCACGTTGACCGTTCACAGAAACTGAATTCTGGGTAACCAAGAACCCATCGTGTTATCTGACAAGGTTTTGCAGGCTTCGGATCTTGTATGTGTTTAGTTTGTTTTGCTAATTTGTGTTTTGTATCTTGTAGCCTGATAGAAGGACTATATACTAATGCCTTCATATCACCTAGATCCGTAGCCAAATCGTAGAAATTTGAGGTCAAACAACCGTTGACCGAACTGTTCAAGAACATTTCTGGGTTTTCCAGAAATGTTCAAGAACAGATCTTAGTACGAAGTTTGACCGGCCCTGATCTCTTATTTATGTTGTTGTTGAACTAGATTAATGATATATTATGGTACCTTGTCATGTGGTTACAGTATAGAACCAATGGTTCACCAAAACCAGTTGCAGGATTCACGTTACAAGGATCAATAGAAGGCACCTAAGGCTGTTCTTCAAATCTGGAAAACCGAGAATTTGAAGAACAGGTCTGACAACATTTTTCAGAGCCTAGATCTCTCTGTTATGATATGTTATGATCATGAACTTAGTATATTGTTGTAGTATTACATATGTACTACAACTTTAGCATGAATTCCTGCCGAGAAATCAACAAGAACACTATTTTATTTGTGGTCAAACGTAGCACCTTAGCGACCGACAAGAAATTCTGGAAATAGCCAAGAACACATATAGCGACGGTTCTGTCGCTATAGGGCCCTTTAGCGACAATTTATTTTCTATTTTCCGAAAAATGATTAAAAATTTGAAAAAAATAGTTTTTAATTATTAAAAATATAAAATAAATTCTAAAAAATTATTTTAAATTCTGAAAAATAGTTTTTAATTATTTTCAGTATATTTCAAAAATATTTAATATTTTTGGAATATAAAAGGTATTTATTTATTTAATTATAATATTAAATAAATGATTTAAAAATGATTTTAATTCATGAAAAATCATGAAAAATAATATTATGGTATAAGAAAATATTTTAAGTTATTTTTGATGACTTTTAATATTTTGGGATGAATTTCATTAATTAATCCATATTAATGGTAATTAGTTTATTTAATAATTATATTAAATAAATTTAGGAAAAATGGAATTAATGCTTTATCAATTATATAAAAATGATTTAAGTGATATAAAAATATTTTAGGTTATAAAATATAACTTTTGATATTTTGGCATGAAAATATTAATATTTTAATATTAATAGCAATTATCGGATAATGGATTTAATTGTTCGAAAATCATATAAAAATGATTTTTAAGTATTAAAAATACTTTGTGATATTATAATTATATTATAATATTATGTAATGATTTTCATTAATATTTTATATTAAATAAATATTAATGATTAAGGAATTATGTGGTATTTAAGTCATTTAAATACGGTTTTAAGGATTGAAAAATATTGATAAATGGTAATAATTATCCAAAAATTATTACGAGCCTAGGAAAAATGTTTTGACTGATAAGAAAATTATCTGTGATATTGTTAAGTGTTAAGTCAGAGTTTAATTGAACTTAAATTCGATATTTGTCTGACTAGACCGTCGGGGTGATAGAATTGTGTCGGTTTCAACTCAGACTGCAATAGTTTGACTTGATACCTAGTCTTATGTGTGTTATAGACTGATATGATTATGTGGTAATGTGTTTAGGTTATTCTGTGGATATAAATATAAAAGTATTATACTGTGATGATATTATTCTAATATTGGAGATCTATATTATTAATATTAGGTCGTCGGGTAAAGCGTTATAAATAGCATTGCGGTAATCAACGGTTCAGGCAAGTTTCTTTGTACTTAACTCTAATAAGAGTGTTTTATTCAAGCTTATGGTTAATCATTGCTGATTTCCATGAAGACATGCTGAGGTCTTGCGTCATGGATTTTAAGGGTAGTTGGGATGATCACCTACCACTGGTAGAATTTGCTTATAACAACAGTTATCAGGAAAGCATAGGTATGCCGCCTTATGAAGCTCTGTATGGAAGAAGATGCAGAACACCATTGTGTTGGGATGAGGTGGGAGAACGCCGGATGCTAGGACCAGAATTGGTGCAGCAAACAGCGGATATAGTAAGGTTAATTCGGATGCGTCTCGTCACGGCTCAAGACAGACAGAAGAAGTATGCGGACTTACATCGATTAAATCGAGAGTTTGAAGTAGGTACGTATGTGTTTCTGAAGGTATCTCCCTGGAAAGGAAAGATACGCTTTGGAAAGAAAGGAAAATTAAGTCCAAGGTTTATAGGACCTTTTGAAATATTAAATCGGGTGGGAGAGGTAGCTTATAAGATAGCATTACCTCCAGACCTAGAAAGAATACATAACGTGTTTCACGTATCTGTATTACGTCCGTATAAGCCGGACTATAAGCACGTAATCGAGTATGAACCGATTCATATCGAGAAGGATTTATCATATGAAGAATCTCCAGTTCAAATCATTGATAGAAAAGAACAAGTTCTGAGGAACAAAGTAATATCATCAGTGAAGGTGTTATGGAAGAACCATGATGCTGAAGAAGCAACGTGGGAGTTAGAAGAAAAGATGAAAAAAAATTTTCCTCATTTATTTGAAAAAAAAACGAGATTCTGAGGACAGAATCTTTATAAGGGGGGAAGAATGTAACGACCGAGAAATTCGGATTTTTATGTAAGATGATTTTATTAAATTAAATAATAATAAAATCATATTATATGGGATATCGAGATGGTTGTCGTTTTGTAACCTATTGATATTGGAATATCGTAGTATTTGAGCTATGTGAAGGATTTAAGGTGTTTGAATTTCCAAGACGAAAATAAAAGTTTTCCGAGAAATTTTCCGAAAAACACTATTCATCGGTATTTGCTTAGGAGTTATTTTTGAATTTCCGAGAAATACGTAATGGTAGAATATTAAAGTAAGAAGGATTATGTAATAATAATCTAGTTATGGAAAACGTAATATTTCGCTTTCGGACTTAAATCGAGTACGTAATGAAAATGAAGATCTATTTCGTTAAGGAATGATGGTATGATACGTGAGTATTGTACAAGGAATGGAAATGAGTATAATACAAAGTATTATATGAGTTTGTAAGAAGAATACATTATCGTATATAAATTCTATATGAATTAGAATACGAGAATAATACATAAACTATATGTATATGTATTATGTAATATTAATGGACTTGTAAAGATTGGTTAGGATTTTGTACAAGCCCAAGTGAATTAAATGTTAAGGCCCAATGATAATTAATAAACAAGTTAAGGTTTATTAATGCAAAGCCTAAAGGTTAAGATAACTAAGTCAAGTTAGAAGCCCAATAGTTGGGTGATCCATGGAGCAAAACCATATTAATGTGGTTAATGTGTGGTAACCAAGTAATATGAGTAATGACCAAGATAAGTAATGATCAAGTAATAAGAGTAGTGGCCAAGCAAAGGATATGAGTGGTGTTGGTCAAGTAATGAATAGTAAGGAGGTGCAAAAAAAGAGGTGGGATGATGGAATTGACTAAATTGCCCTAAACCTTGCAACTTCTATAAATAAAGAAGCATGACAAGTCATTTGCTAGTTATTCAAATTAATCCAATCACTCTCTCTCAAAGTGCTTAATTGTTAGAGAGTTTAAGTTATAGATAAGTTACTTCCATAAGCCAAGAAAAAAGAAGAAGCTACTTTACCAAGAACTTCTAAAGTAAGACTTCTTCTCTAATTATCTTCTATCTCTATTCATGATAGGTTGATAAGCAAAGATGAATTAAGGAATATGAATGTTAAAAAGAAGAATGTGTAAGTAACGAACTTAAGCCACATAAGTTGGTAATAAGTCATTTAAGCTAGCATAAGTTATAAACTTATGTGAAAGTATTACGAACTTGTAATGAGTTTATTAATGAAAGTAAAGAATTTGTATGAAGATGTATCAAGTATACATAAATGAAACTATGCATTGAGAACGTATAAAGGTGATGATTAATGGGTTTTAATTATCATAAGTGATGAACAAAGGAGCAATAAGTAGTTTATAAATTGACAAGTTATAAGCTCATGAAAGAAATAAGAAAAAAATCCAACTTGAACTATAAGTTGTTAGAATTAGCATGTTAAGATGTTCACATCATGAATGAAATTCATTTGTAATATTGAACAAATCATAAGAAGGAAGATTTGCCGGAAATCGTACGATTAGACGATAATCGTCGAATTCGTAAATTTCCCGGAATGGAAGTCAAATTTTGAGTTTGAGTTCAGAAATGTTATTTTCCAAAGGAAACAAGTCATGTTTGTCATTTAAGAGTTGCGGACTCGAAAATGGACGAATTCCGACTTAGAACGAAGAAACGAGCGTTTAACGTTCACGAACGTTTATCGTTTTCGTTAAAAATGAACCAATAGGTGAATTTTTAGCAAACGAAGTCAAATAGATAAAATTCTTGCATGAACGCGTAGATTACGTAATTTGTGAACCGTAGGCTTTCGAACGAGCCAATTCGGACTTAAAACGAAGAAGTTATGCGTCCAGGAAGTTCACAAAAATTAAAAGTTAGAAAAATTTTCTGGTGCACAAAGTTGGCGCCGCGGCGCCAACCCTAGGCCATTTGACCGCGCCGCAGCGCGAGGTCTGGAGCTCAGGTACTGCTAACTCGCACCGCAGCGCGAGATGTAAGTGTAATGTCCGCGCCGCGGCGCCAGACACAGAACTTAGACAGTAAAGAATAAAAATGTAGGGAAAGGAAGGGGATGGTAGGAGATTGAACTAAACCTACCTTAAACAACTTAAAGTAACAGTGTTGGGACATTGTTAAAGACTTAAAAGTAATGAATAATGGTTAATATAACCAAGTCGAATGAATGTAAAGCAAACGATAAGTCGAAACGCATAAGAATGAAATTTAATCTATAATTAGATTGAAATGAAGGGTAAGATATATATAGATACATACTTGATTATATGTGACCTAATGTAAGGCATTATGTGATCATGTATTGTAGAGACTTGAAAGACTTGAACGTAAAGTAAAATACACAGTAGCAGACGCTAAAGGCAAGTATTCTAACTCTTGTTTCAGTTCAATCTGAACAAGTTTATGATGTTCATGTAACCTTTCGCATGAATTGAAGTATAATGAAGTTAAAGCCAGTTTCTTTGGCTAGACTTAACATATTGAGTGGATTATTGATAATCTGTTCATCTGTTATCAAATGCTAGTATCTTTTGTCAACTACTTATAGTTTTCAAAAGAAGATTGAATTGTTAAACAAATGTTTTGTCGGTAAAACGACAGGCACGCGAGGTTGCCAAATGATTAAACGTACATACGTTTAATGGATGTAGTATTGATCAATACAGAGTACAATAGGCTGATCACCTAGAAGTGCTCGTAAGTAATATCGGGCTTACGGACTTAGGTCCGGGTTGTCCTTTTCAAAGAAAGAATGAATACTCAAGGTCTTTGACCGGAGTGAATGTTTTACTGAATTTATTCATTGTGAAACATTTTGAAAGGAAAGATGAATTGCTATTTTGAATCATTAATAGTACTTCATAGCTATTTGTTCAGTTATTGAAGATATATGATTCATATGTTTCAAGCCTGTTATTATTGAAATTGTTATACTTGCTGAGCCAGTCATGCTCACTCTTGCTTAAATCATATGAATGCAGCTAAGACTGAACGTCCTGAAGGATCAAATAAGAATAAAGGAAAAGCTAAGGCAGATTGTTAAGCTGTCATGTAATAGTATAGGTCTATTGTTGTAATATAATGAATATTATGACAAGAGAACCTTTGTAATGGGTTTAGAACCTGGGAAATGTAAATATTGAATTTAATATATATAAATTATGTTCATTCTTTGAGACTTTCAATTGAATGAATGTGTGAATGTTTGTACAGTATAGCACCATCTGTCGGGTTGTAAGATACCCGGATTTGGGGGCGCTACAAGTTGGTATCAAAGCCTAGGTTATAAAACTTAAAGGGAATTAGAACCTTAAGTCATAACCTTAATAAAGAAGTAAAAGAAGAAAGATAACCTTATAAAAATGCATTATAGTATGTTATGTGTTTTTATTTATGTTATTGACATGTACTAATCAAACTGTATTGTTTTATTGTAGATGTCAGGAGAAAATGATATGTATAGAAATATACATGTAGTAAGCGAGGATTCGGTTAATCGGGTAGAGATACTACCAAATCCCGTAGCAATAGAGCCAGAAGTGGTAGCAATAGAGTCTGGAGACTCGGACAATTTAGACTATATGTCTATTTTTGATGGCATGCTAGAGGAGGAGGTGGACGTAATGTCCTTTGACCAAATTCCACCCTCAGAGGAGATGTCTACGGGGGATTCGACGAAAGCATTGTTTATGGCGGTATTGGATAGGAATGTCCATTATTGCCAGGAGGTAAAGGAGTTGAAAGCGGAACTCCAAGCTGTTCGTGAGGACAAGCTTAGCATGGAGGGAATGTGGGAGGAGGAACATGATGATCGTGTTTTAGCTAAGGACAAGGTCCGAGAGCTAAAATGTGAAGTCTTTGAGCTCAAGCAAGAGCTAAAGACTAAACAGAGGAGGTTGGAGAGAATGTCCTATATACATAGGAGTTCTCATGTGGACTTCCAGCAGCAAGTGGCTGGGTATCCGATAGAGGCGGGACAGACACGACATATCATCAGTCGGGATGTTATTGCAGGTCTGGCCAGCAAAGATTTTGAGAATGCCTTACGGCAGATGTAATCTAGCAATAGCTAGAGTAGCGTAGATATGTAAATATTATGTATCTAGTAGTGACGTAAAACCCTCTTTTGTATAAACAAGGGTAGTCTTTTGTAAATCCCAATTTTTGGAAAGTAATTGCGGGATGGTAATGTAATCAGCTAAGACTGAGTAATGTAATCAGCCAAGGCTGAATGATGTAAACAATGTAGTGTTATACTACAAGATATTAATCAATATAAGCCTCTTTTATGGAACATATTGAGTAATGAGTATGAGTTGTTGTTTTATTACAAATAATAACTAAATCACAAGGAGAAAGTAATAATGATGTGTTGTTTTCTTAACAGCGAAATGCCGCCAAGAAGGGGACAACGAAATCAAGAAACTAATGTTAACCAACCGGAAGGTGGTCCGGTTAATCCAATGCAAGAGTTCGTTAATCTTTTAACAGCTGCATTTAATAGAACGGGGGCTAATGTACCTGTAATTCCTGGAGTAGTACGAGCTACTACTTTTAAGGACTTTAAAAGTGTAGGTCCGCCGGAGTTCAAGGGAACTACGGACCCTATAGAAGCCCAAACTTGGGTGAAAGAAATTGAGAAAGCATTTGTAATTACAAATGTGGAGGAGGGTCAAAAGGTTGCCTTTGCAACCTATTTGATGAAAGGAGAGGCCAACTTCTGGTGGGAGGCAAACCAGGCTAGGGCCGATATAGGAAACCTAACGTGGGAGAGGTTTAAGGAGATTTTCTTCGAGAATTATTTTCCCACGAGTATGCAAGGGAGAATGGAAATGAGGTTTCTGGAATTGAAACAAGGGGATATGACAGTTCCCCAGTATGCCGCCAAGTTTAATGAACTGGCACGATTTGCTCCACATCAAGTGGACACTGAAGTGAGAAAGGCTAGAAGATTCGAGCAGGGCTTAAAACCCTGGCTCTATAGCCGAATCTCTGTGTTCCAAAGTACTTCCTTTGGAACCATATTAGATAAGGCAATAATAGCCGAAGGTGGGAATGAAGCTTTAAGCTAGTACCACAAAGATAAGAAAAATAAAGGAAGAGTTAATGGGGGAATTAAGACCGAAGGAGCCAGTGGTAGTGGCGACGGTCAGAAAAGAAAGGGTTTTAACTCTGGGAATACCGGAGTGAAACAAGGCGATTCAAAAAGGAGGATGGAGGCCTGTAAAACCTGTGGGAAGACTCACTTGGGAGTCTGTCTCAAAGGATAGGCCGTATGTTATAATTGTGGACAGGACGGGCACATTTCGCCTAACTGTCCAAATCCGAAGAAAAATCACGGATGTTTTGTATGTGGATCAACTGACCACATAGCAAAGAATTGCCCGAAGAAGGGTATGGAAGGAAATAAGGGCACTAATAGTGGAAAGTTATCTATTAGCGGTCCAATTCAGCCGGGTAGACCAATGGCCCGTACTTTTAATATGACAGTCCAAGATGCGGTGGCGTCCGGAGACGTAGTTGCAGGTATTATCCCGATCAATAACATTAATGCATATGTGCTTTTTGATTCGGGTGCTACTTGTTCGTTTATAGCATGTGATTTTGCTAGACGATTAGAATTATTTCCCAAAAAGTTGCATATACCTGTGATCATTAAGGTAGCAAATGAAGAGATAATTCATGTGGATAGTATTCATAGGAGTTGTTGCGTAGATGTATGTGGATGTAAGTTATCGGTAGATTTAATACCTTTAAGGTTGGGAGAATTCGATGTAATTCTCGGTATGGATTGGTTGATTAACCATGAAGCAATTATTGATTGCCAAAAGAAAAGTGTGAGCATCAGGACGTTGAAGCAACCTCCTGTAGTATTCTACGGTAATAAATCACCGGGGAGATCGTGTTGTCTTACGATGACACAAACCAGAAAACTCTTAAGAAAGGGGTGTGTGGGTTACTTGTGCCATGTTGTTGATACCCAGCGAGTGGGAACAACCATGGAACAAATACCTATAGTAAACGAATTCATGGATGTATTTCCAAGTGAGTTACCGGGTTTACCACCGGATAGGGAGATCGAATTTGTAATAGACATTGTGCCAGGAGCGGCACCAGTGTCAAGGGCACCGTACCGTATGGCGCCGGTGGAAATGAAAGAGCTAATGGTTCAATTACAAGAACTGTTGGATAGGAAGTACATTCAACCAAGTGTTTCCCCGTGGGGTGCACCAGTGTTGTTTGTCAAGAAGAAAGATGGATCGTTAAGACTTTGTATCGACTATCGAGAGTTGAACAAATTAACGATAAAGAATAAATACCCATTGCCCAGGATTGATGATCTCTTTGATCAGTTGAAAGGGGCAAAGTATTTTTCTAAAATAGATTTGCGGACGGGGTATCACCAGTTGAAAGTGAGGAGAGAGGATATACCAAAAACGGCAGTCAGAACTCGTTATGGTCATTACGAGTTTCTGGTGATGTCATTTGGGTTGACGAATGCACCAGCTGCATTTATGGACATGATGAACAGAGTGTTCAAATCATATTTGGACAAGTTTGTGGTTGTGTTTATTGATGATATTCTAGTCTATTCAAAGACGCCAGAAGATCATGCTGAACACTTAAGATTAGTATTGGAAACACTAAGAAAGGAGAAGTTATATGCGAAATTCACTAAGTGTGAATTTTGGTTGGAAAAAGTTCAGTTTTTAGGTCATGTCATTGATCAGGAAGGGATTTCAGTGGATCCAGCAAAGGTAGAAGCAGTGATGAACTGGGAACAACCGAAAACGCCGACTGAGGTACGGAGTTTCCTAGGGTTAGCGGGTTACTATCGAAGATTTATCCAAGATTTTTCGAAGATAGCTACCCCGTTGACTAATTTAACAAGAAAGACAGTGAAATACGTATGGACGGATAAATGTGAAGACAGTTTTCAAGAACTGAAGAAAAGACTAAGTAAAGCACCTGTTTTGTCATTGCCAGATGACACAGGAAATTTTGTAGTATATAGTGATGCTTCGCATAGAGGGCTTGGTTGCGTGCTCATGCAGCATGGCAAAGTCATTGCGTATGCATCACGGCAGTTGAAGGATTATGAGAAAGTTTACCCTACTCATGATCTGGAACTGGCCGCGGTAGTATTTGCCCTAAAGATATGGAGGCATTATCTTTATGGGGAGAAATGTGAGATATATACAGACCATAAGAGTCTAAAGTATATCTTCACTCAGAAGGACTTGAATATGAGACAGAGGAGATGGCTGGAGTTGATAAAGGATTACGACTGTGAAATCCTGTATCACTCTGGGAAAGCCAATGTAGTTGCCGACGCCTTAAGTAGGAAGGGTCGGGAAAAGTTGTCTATGTTAACGGCTCAAAATGAGTTAATAACAGAGATGGCTAGGATGGAAATAGAAGTGAAGATGCCGAGTGAATCGGGACAAATACTTTTTACCATGGAAAGACAATCTACCATTGTAGAGAGGGTCAAGGAGGTACAACTCAAGACTGATGAGTGTAACCAAATGAAGAAGCGGTTATCCGATAAAGGAGATGATAAGTATAGTCTTGATAATGAAGGATTATTAAGATTTGGAGGAAGAATTTGGATTCCGAATGAGACGGAATTAAAGGAGCAAGTGTTACAAGAAGCTCATAGTTCAAGGTACTCGATACATCCTGGTAGCACTAAGATGTATCAAGACCTTCGACAGAGTTTTTGGTGGCCAAACATGAAAAGGGAAATAGCAGAGTATGTAAGTAGGTGTTTGACTTGTCAAAAAGTTAAAGCCGAACATCAACGACCCAGTGGCTTGCTACAGTCATTGGAGATTCCAGAATGGAAATGGGAGCATATCTCGATGGATTTCGTGGTAGGACTTCCAACAACGTCGAAAGGGTACGATTCTATTTGGGTAATAGTCGACCGATTGACGAAATCGGCTCACTTTTTACCAATTAGGGTCAAGTATAACTTAGACCAGTTAGCTAAACTTTATGTCAAGGAAGTTATTTCCAGACATGGAGTACCGATATCGATTGTGTCAGATCGTGATCCACGATTCACATCGAACTTCTGGAGAAGTTTGCAAGAACAGCTGGGAACACAGTTAAAGTTAAGCACGACTTATCATCCACAAACTGATGGGCAGAGTGAGAGAACAATTCAGACGTTAGAAGACATGCTGAGGTCTTGCGTCATGGATTTCAAGGGTAGTTGGGATGATCACCTACCACTGGTAGAATTTGCTTATAACAACAGTTATCAGGCAAGCATAGATATGCCGCCTTATGAAGCTCTGTATGGAAGAAGATGCAGAACACCATTGTGTTGGGATGAGGTGGGAGAACGCCGGATGCTAGGACCAGAATTGGTGCAGCAAACAGCGGATATAGTAAGGTTAATTCGGATGCGTCTCGTCACGGCTCAAGACAGACAGAAGAAGTATGCGGACTTACATCGATTAAATCGAGAGTTTGAAGTAGGTACGTATGTGTTTCTGAAGGTATCTCCCTGGAAAGGAAAGATACGCTTTGGAAAGAAAGGAAAATTAAGTCCAAGGTTTATAGGACCTTTTGAAATATTAAATCGGGTGGGAGAGGTAGCTTATAAGATAGCATTACCTCCAGACCTAGAAAGAATACATAACGTGTTTCACGTATCTGTATTACGTCCGTATAAGCCAGACTATAAGCACGTAATCGAGTATGAACCGATTCATATCGAGAAGGATTTATCATATGAAGAATCTCCAGTTCAAATCATTGATAGAAAAGAACAAGTTCTGAGGAACAAAGTAATATCATCAGTGAAGGTGTTATGGAAGAACCATGATGCTGAAGAAGCAACGTGGGAGTTAGAAGAAAAGATGAAGAAAAATTTTCCTCATTTATTTGAAAAAAAAACGAGATTCTGAGGACAGAATCTTTATAAGGGGGGAAGAATGTAACGACCGAGAAATTCGGATTTTTATGTAAGATGATTTTATTAAATTAAATAATAATACAATCATATTATGTGGGATATCGAGATGGTTGTCGTTTTGTAACCTATTGATATTGGAATATCGTAGTATTTGAGCTATGTGAAGGATTTAAGGTGTTTGAATTTCCAAGACGAAAATAAAAGTTTTCCGAGAAATTTTCCGAAAACACTATTCATCGGTATTTGCTTGGGAGTTATTTTTGAATTTCCGAGAAATACGTAATGGTAGAATATTAAAGTAAGAAGGATTATGTAATAATAATCTAGTTATGGAAAACGTAATATTTCGCTTGCGGACTTAAATCGAGTACGTAATGAAAATGAAGATCTATTTCGTTAAGGAATGATGGTATGATACGTGAGTATTGTACAAGGAATGGAAATGAGTATAATACAAAGTATTATATGAGTTTGTAAGAAGAATACATTATCGTATATAAATTCTATATGAATTAGAATACGAGAATAATACATAAACTATATGTATATGTATTATGTAATATTAATGGACTTGTAAAGATTGGTTAGGATTTTGTACAAGCCCAAGTGAATTAAATGTTAAGGCCCAATGATAATTAATAAACAAGTTAAGGTTTATTAATGCAAAGCCCAAAGGTTAAGATAACTAAGTCAAGTTAGAAGCCCAATAGTTGGGTGATCCATGGAGCAAAACCATATTAATGTGGTTAATGTGTGGTAACCAAGTAATATGAGTAATGACCAAGATAAGTAATGATCAAGTAATAAGAGTAGTGGCCAAGCAAAGGATATGAGTGGTGTTGGTCAAGTAATGAATAGTAAGGAGGTGCAAAAAAAGAGGTGGGATGATGGAATTGACTAAATTGCCCTAAACCTTGCAACTTCTATAAATAAAGAAGCATGACAAGTCATTTGCTAGTTATTCAAATTAATCCAATAACTCTCTCTCAAAGTGCTTAATTGTTAGAGAGTTTAAGTTATAGATAAGTTACTTCCATAAGCCAAGAAAAAAGAAGAAGCTACTTTACCAAGAACTTCTAAAGTAAGACTTCTTCTCTAATTATCTTCTATCTCTATTCATGATAGGTTGATAAGCAAAGATGAATTAAGGAATATGAATGTTAAAAAGAAGAATGTGTAAGTAACGAACTTAAGCCACATAAGTTGGTAATAAGTCATTTAAGCTAGCATAAGTTATAAACTTATGTGAAAGTATTACGAACTTGTAATGAGTTTATTAATGAAAGTAAAGAATTTGTATGAAGATGTATCAAGTATACATAAATGAAACTATGCATTGAGAACGTATAAAGGTGATGATTAATGGGTTTTAATTATCATAAGTGATGAACAAAGGAGCAATAAGTAGTTTATAAATTGACAAGTTATAAGCTCATGAAAGAAATAAGAAAAAAATCCAACTTGAACTATAAGTTGTTAGAATTAGCATGTTAAGATGTTCACATCATGAATGAAATTCATTTGTAATATTGAACAAATCATAAGAAGGAAGATTTGCCGGAAATCGTACGATTAGACGATAATCGTCGAATTCGTAAATTTCCCGGAATGGAAGTCAAATTTTGAGTTTGAGTTCAGAAATATTATTTTCCAAAGGAAACAAGTCATGTTTGTCATTTAAGAGTTGCGGACTCGAAAATGGACGAATTCCGACTTAGAACGAAGAAACGAGCGTTTAACGTTCACGAACGTTTATCGTTTTCGTTAAAAATGAACCAATAGGTGAATTTTTAGCAAAAGAAGTCAAATAGATAAAATTATTGCATGAACGCGTAGATTACGTAATTTGTGAACCGTAGGCTTTCGAACGAGCCAATTCGGACTTAAAACGAAGAAGTTATGCGTCCAGGAAGTTCACAAAAATTAAAAGTTAGAAAAATTTTCTGGTGCACAGAGTTGGCGCCGCGGCGCCAACCCTAGGCCATTTGACCGCGCCGCAGCGCGAGGTCTGGAGCTCAGGTACTGCTAACTCGCGCCGCAGCGCGAGATGTAAGTGTAATGTCCGCGCCGCGGTGCCAGACACAGAACTTAGACAGTAAATAATAAAAATGAAGGGAAAGGAAGGGGATGGTAGGAGATTGAACTAAACCTACCTTAAACAACTTAAAGTAACAGTGTTGGGACATTGTTAAAGACATAAAAGTAATGAATACTGGTTAATATAACCAAGTCGAATGAATGTAAAGCAAACGATAAGTCGAAACGCATAAGAATGAAATTTAATCTATAATTAGATTGAAATGAAGGGTAAGATATATGTAGATACATACTTGATTATATGTGACCTAATGTAAGGCATTATGTGATCATGTATTGTAGAGACTTGAAAGACTTGAACGTAAAGTAAAATACACAGTAGCAGACGCTAAAGGCAAGTATTCTAACTCTTGTTTCAGTTCAATCTGAACAAGATTATGATGTTCATGTAACCTTTCGCATGAATTGAAGTATAATGAAGTTAAAGCCAGTTTCTTTGGCTAGACTTAACATATTGAGTGGATTATTGATAATCTGTTCATCTGTTATCAAATGCTAGTATCTTTTGTCAACTACTTATAGTTTTCAAAAGAAGATTGAATTGTTAAACAAATGTTTTGTCGGTAAAACGACAGGCACGCGAGGTTGCCAAATGATTAAACGTACATACGTTTAATGGATGTAGTATTGATCAATACAGAGTACAATAGGCTGATCACCTAGAAGTGCTCGTAAGTAATATCGGGCTTACGGACTTAGGTCCGGGTTGTCCTTTTCAAAGAAAGAATGAATACTCAAGGTCTTTGACCGGAGTGAATGTTTTACTGAATTTATTCATTGTGAAACATTTTGAAAGGAAAGATGAATTGCTATTTTGAATCATTAATAGTACTTCATAGCTATTTGTTCAGTTATTGAAGATATATGATTCATATGTTTCAAGCCTGTTATTATTGAAATTGTTATACTTGCTGAGCCAGTCATGCTCACTCTTGCTTAAATCATATGAATGCAGCTAAGACTGAACGTCCTGAAGGATCAAATAAGAATAAAGGAAAAGCTAAGGCAGATTGTTAAGCTGTCATGTAATAGTATAGGTCTATTGTTGTAATATAATGAATATTATGACAAGAGAACCTTTGTAATGGGTTTAGAACCTGGGAAATGTAAATATTGAATTTAATATATATAAATTATGTTCATTCTTTGAGACTTTCAATTGAATGAATGTGTGAATGTTTGTACAGTATAGCACCATCTGTCGGGTTGTAAGATACCCGGATTTGGGGGCGCTACATATGCAATGATATGTACTCGTCCGGATGTCTCGTATGCTTTGAGCATGACGAGAAGATACCAGTCGAATCCAGGTGAAGGTCACTAGACAGCAGTCAAGAATATCCTCAAGTACCTGAAAAGGACTAAGGATTCATTCTTGGTATATGGAGGTGAAGACGAACTGGCAGTAAAGGGTTACACAGATGCCAGTTTTCAGACCGACAATGATGACTATAAGTCTCAGTCAGGTTTTGTGTTTTGCCTTAATGGTGGTGCTGTTAGCTGGAAAAGTTTGAAGCAAGAGACAGTAGCTGATTCTACAATAGAGGCTGAGTATATTGTTGCTTCTAGTGCAGCCAAGGAGGCTGTATGCATTAAAAAGTTCATCACTGAACTTGGTATTGTTCCAACCATTGTTGATCTGGTTACTCAATATTGTGATAATATTGGAGCCATTGCACAGGCTAAGGAACCCAGATCTCACCAACGATCCAAGCATATACTTAGGAGGTACCATCTTATCCGTGAAATCATTGATAGAGGAGATGTACATATAGGAAGAGTGCCAACAGATGATAATATTGTAGATCCACTGACCAAGGCTTTGTCACAACAGAAGCATGACGGTCACACTAGTTCTATGGGTATTAGATACATGAGTGATTGGCTCTAGTGCAAGTGGGAGACTGTTAGAGTTTATGCCCTAGAGGCCAATTGTTTGATATAATTGCTTAACGTTCTGATATTATATTTGATTGAATAAATAAATGATTTTATTATTATTTTATTTACTACGTAATATAATTGTTAACATAATAAAATTCCGTAGAATAGTGATACAAATTATATAGTTTCAAGTATGTGACTTGAACATGAGATTATAATTACAATTAGTATCATTGTTCTTAAATGTCCCTAGTCGAGTATCATTGTTGATGGGACAACAATGATGCATTGAGACTAGTATGTGGATTCACTGATGACCGACCAAATCTCATTGGTCATAAATATATGAGATATTAAGTCAATGCATAGGTACATGTTAGAGAACGATGTACTGGATAGACCCACCATGAGAATTCTATATGGAGCATTATGTGAAGTATCATTAGCAATTCTCGTAGTGACAATGATGTAATGGTCCTCCGACCTTAAATCACTATATTACTACACGAGAATTTATGTACTTTGATATCATCAAATGTCACCTTTAATAGGGTGGGCTATAAAGGTGATTATTGGGTTCATCATGAATCGTGTGAGAAATATGAGTGATCTAGATGGAATTTAACCATCCTATATATTATGGGTGATATCCATAGGCCTCTTGATTGAGTAGGACTATGAAATGCATGGCCATACTCAAATAGTGATTTGTTTCATAGAGTCTACTCATTGATTAAGAAAACTCAGATTAAATTATGAAGAGTATGACACATTCCATGACTCGAGCTTAATCTAGGATATTAAGGTTAAAGGGATTAAATTATATTGAAATATTTGACACGAAAAAGGTTGCATCGAATCATCGATCTTATTATTACATGGGTAGCAGTGATGCATTACTAGATGATGCTCACTGTTTATAATTTTATAATATGATTTTAAAATTATTGTCAACGTAATAATAACCTATATGGTCACACACATAGAACGTAATTTAAAAGGGAATTAATTTAAATTTGAAGAATATAAATATATTAATATGATTAATAGTATTTAAATCACGACTTTAAATTAAAAGGATAATTTGTATATATGTATATTAATTAAGTAAGACTTAATTAAGAGATAAATATATATAAATTCGGATTTTATGAAATTAGGTTTTGATTAATACCTTTTAACTACTATATATATGAGATATAGCAGCCACTTAGGAACACAATCAAAAACTTACAAACCATAGACGCTCTTAGAGAGAGACTAGAGAAAAGTTTGAAAATCTTGTTCCTTTGGTGGCTAGTACCGCAGCTCCTTTTATTGTAGAATCGTTCAACGATTTGCGTGCGTTCGTGTGGATACCATAGAGACGTAGTACCGTGAGGAATTGCGTTGGAGATTCGGATCATTTCAGAAAATTCAATAATCGGTATAATATCTAAACCACTGAATTAATTGTTTCTCTAGAAATTTTAACTGCTCACTGAAATACTAAGTCATGTTTAAATTTCCTGCAAATGCATCTAGACACTAATAATCATGACAACAAATCTCCATGTTTATGTCAACATCAAATAGGGGGAGATTGTTGGGAGAATGTATATTATGATTTGATGTTTAAATGTATATGCTCATGATTATTTGTAAAGCCCTTCAAGGAATCTATGTACAAGGACTTAGTGATAGATCAAATTTGTTAGGTTGATCTAAGCTCTTAACGTGTATCATTCTGAAAATGAATGTATAGATAGAAAGATCAAAGTTGTTAGGTTGATCTTGAGATGTAATAGATAGGCTTCGAAGGATTCGTAGTGTATAAATCTGATCAACATTGCAGAAGTCAAGGCGAAAACGTAGAGCTTCAAATATCGTAGTGTGCCTACCTTGAAGGGCCTCTTCAGAAATCGTAGAGTGGTCTTAACGTTTGCCGAGCCAACTCAGAGATCATAGTGTGCTTTCAGAAACATAGAGTTTACAACTCAAGCAAGCAAAGATTATAGAGTGCAAAGATTTAAGAGAAATCGTAGTGCTCTCGCCTGATAGCATCAAACTAGGCACCAAAGCGACAAGTTAATACGATCTGAATCATAAAGTACTACGATCTGAATCGTAGAGTATCATGGTCTGGATCGTAGAGTATCATTTGTCTTGTGTTAAAATCAAGCCTCATGATTTTTGTGGAGACAAACTTCAACATATGAGAAATGGATTCTAAATGTTGCAGTACTCACCAGTCCCAAAGTCATAAGAAATATCCTTAGTATGCAACAAAGAAGCGTATTGAAGAAGCTAAGGAAAGTACCATTGGTAAGGGGGGAAACACCTTTTCAGGTGTTAGGTGAGAAAGCAGTCTGCTGTGTCAGTGGGCCAGAATGCAATTCAGAAGATGTGCAGAAAAGTCTCCATCAAAGATTAGAAAGGTCAAACGCATTTAATGCCTCAACGGATGGGTCCAACGGATAGTTTTGAAGATAACATATATGCAAATCAAGCAGATGAGAGAGATAAGCAAGCATTGAACAAAAAATGTGAAGAACTCAAAAAGCTCAACTCTACGATCTGAGAAATAGAAAAGCTTGCTCAGCTACTTGGTTCATTCGAACAAGTGCTTAAACAGTAACTGAGTAGCAACCATCAAGAACTTAACATCTACCAATCAACTGAAGAAAAGTACCAAGTCTGCTGGACTTGAAGAGTTCTAAGTGAACTATAATAGACCCAAGTCTGCTGGACTTGAAGAGTTCAAGAGTGAACTAAGAAGTTCCTAGACCACTGGTCTAGAAGGAATCTGTGTGATTCAAAACTTGTAAAAGACTTCCTTAGTGGATTTCCTACTCGAGGAGTAGAAGAGTGGACTAGGAGCTTTAAGTGCTCTGAACCACTTAAAACGACTGTGTCTTTTACTTTCATATGATAACTGCTATATCTGTCATAACTGCTATAACTGCCTCACTCTCATAACTCCACTACTTCGTAAAGGAAATTAAAATAAACATTAATTCTGCTAAGTTTTAATCATCATCAACGAACAAGTTTAAAACAAAAAGATTTTTTAAATATTTATTCAACCCCCCCCCCCCCCTTCTAGATAAGTGTTGTGCTAACTAGGAACTAACAGCAGTCTTTCTCGTTTGGTTTTACATGAATTCTAGAGTGTTCCTAAACATACCATCGTTCGTCATTTGGTCAGTGTTGTTGTTTATAGGAGGATTATTCCTTTCTTGATGCACCTTATCCTGGTTGTTGATTATCAGTGTCTCAACGATCTCATGTGCTCCATTGCTTACCTCAACATTTTTAGATGTCATTCTCAAATACTGTCACAAAACAATGTTTAATTAAAGAAATTAACATACTGCATAATACCCATATATTCTTGCCAACCAACAAAATATAAGCTTAGGTAGGACACACTAGCGAAGGATTTACTCGTCTCTCCCCTCCTAGTTTTATTCCCTGATCTTTGCCAGAGACCATATCCCTAAGCTCTGATACCAACTATGACGCCCCCAGAATAGGTCCATTCCACCCAACCCATTCTGAGTCGCCAAATACATGGTACAGAAAATAACTACAAACTTCATTATTACAATTGTCGTGCAAAATACGATAACACATATGTTGTGAATTTAAATACAAATATTGTCTTTTAGAAAATATCCACACTCAAATAAGTCCTCATTATAAATATTAATACACTATTTTAAAAAAAGTGAGGACTGCTAAAACAATTGTCTGGACACATCACTCCACACCCCGACTAGTTCTCGCTATATCCTCGCCTCCTAAGAAGAAAAATGGAACAAAAAGGAAAAGGGTGAGCTCAACTAGCCCAGTAAAGAATATTATGACTAAGATAATATACAACAAATTATCATTAGTCTTCAACAGGGAAAAAATCTGATAGAATATAATAGACAACAAGTTTTAGATCAACAACTGCAGCGGAAATAACAATCAATTAGAAGAGTCAAGTAGAAAATGAATTCTACTATCTTCTAAGATTTAAAAGTTCATCATCAATATTTTATCCCTATAACATCAATCAATATATATCTTGAATCAAATATTCATCTTTGCACTATAGGCCAAAGATATTCATTTGTATCACTAGTTGGTCATGTTCATCTCAACACATGTTCATCTTTGCACTACAGGCCAAAGATATTCATCAAATAATCATTCATCTTTGCACTACAGAGCAAAGATATTCAGTTATATCACCATTTAGGACTGAGATTGATAAAAATATTTTAAAGAAAACGAATCCAGAGAGATAAAAGGACAAAGATTAGGGATTCGTACTTTAGTTTATCCAAGTTCAAAAATACTCTGTAATAAACCAATTATGGAGCATAAATCAAAAATGAAGATCAACACATAGATCCAATCAAAGATAGGAACTATAACAGACAATCTTGGACACAGAAAGGAAAATTTAATTTTTCTGTGAATAGTGCCGTATTTGTGAATAGTGTCGTATACGTGAATAGTAACCCCGGCACAAAAAGGTAAAAATTCATACGAAAAATCATACTTCGTAAATAGTAATCGTGAATAGTAACTCATGAATAGTAACTCATGAATAATAACTCGTGAATAGTAACTCATGAATAGTACCCCCGACATGAAAAGTTAAAAATTTCATAATAAAATTTATACCAATATTCCGGTATAATGATATTGAAAGATATAATATCATTTACGAAAAAAACATCCCTTACCTCAAAAGAATAGTACTTCTGGCTGAAATATCGAATATAACGCTAAATAAAATTTGCACTGTATAGCAACACTTAAGATATCTAAATACTCACAAAAATACGCTCGATTTTATATAGAGAGAAAACTTCAGTTTCTGGTGTGATTTTTAATTTTAACCTAAGTACCCTATTTATAGGAAAATGCTTAGAATACCAAAACAGAAAATTTAATAAAATAATATTATTTATTAAAAAAATTCCTACGCATACTTTGAAAATCTAATTTCAAAATTTTGCACCATCAAGTGGGACCAACCGACACACATAACATGTTTTTATCATTTAATGCAATAAAATCAATTCAGACTCAATATTTCGGAACTTCAATAATTCATAATAAATAGCTCTTTTATCAGAAAAATTCAAATCTTATGTCCAATCCATAGGAAATTCAATTCTCTACAATTTTGTAGATTTAAGTTTTTCCAAATTCCAAATGAAAAATCACTGAAATCCATATACGGATGATTTTACATGTTATAATCAAATTTCAGTCAAAAATGGGATTCACCAACATGTTTTTAGCATTTATTGTAATAAAAATACTTTTCCTTCTCATTTATTCATATATCACACATTTATTGTAAAAATATCACCATTATTATATTATCACATTATACATTTATAATGTAATATAATAATATATTTGAATGAATTATTTTACCATAAAAGATAAAATAGCAATTTTCAACAATTGTCACTTTTCTAAAAATTCCTCCATTTATATCTACATAAAATAAATATTTTTCTTATTATATAAATCAATAATTAATTATTCACAAATAATATTACAGAATCATAATAATGACAACCAGGTTTTTCCTGGGAAAGAGGTGGCTTTCCGATAAGAATTTCTCCTTACTGGCGCGCAATTAGGTGACCAAACCCCTTTCCTAGACCGAACTTCCTTAGACATTGCCAATAATGCTATCTAATAATATTATTCAAATAATATGAAATATTGATCTGTTAATGGGAAATAATGTGCAGTTATAATTATTGAATTAGTAATATAAAATATCAACGTAGCAATTATTGAATCAAAAAATAAAATATTGAACAATAATTACTGTAACAAATATTGAGTAGTGAGTTCTTACGTAAGAATCAATAATTGGTGCAATACCGTGTGCTACTGTGCAATATCGCATATTACTGTATTTTAACCACCGAGTATTCCAACAGTGTTAACGGTAACAACTACACCGTTATTTATAAAAAAAAACTCGTACTTGTCATTTTCTTCATCCCACAGTTTTTCGTTATGGGGCCCACAAATGGTTGCGCCGTCGTACGAATATTCCCCGACAGCAAGAATATTCCACGACCAAACGAATATACCCCTACAACAATGAATATTGTATAATCACTTGCTTATTTAAAATATTTGCGCATTTTACCCATAACTAACCATATTAATCAAATCAACCCCTTATTATTTCAAAATAGTAATTAGATAAATTAAATCTTTTATTTATAAAAAGTTGGGGTCTTACAGTGAAGGTGAGGGAGATCGGTGGTGAAGATGAGAGAGAAGAGAGAGAGAGCCAAAGGCGTAAGAGAAGAGAGAGAAGGAAGAATGAGAAAATGAATAAAAAATAGAATTATATATATATATATATTTATATATATAGTTTGACTAACCTTGTTGATCCAACGGTGGAAAATTGGTCTGGATTGAGATCAATGGTTTGGATTTAATTTGAGATGTGAACAATTGTGCTTCTTTTAAAAAATTGATCCAATGACTGGGTTGAAATCTCAGTTTTGATCGAGCGGTTCAAGTGGTAATCAGTACGCTCCTTGATGATTAAATCTGACTGGTTTATTGGAGAAGGCACGGATAGAGCCAGATAGCCATTGGATTTTCATTTGAATGAATGGTTCTGATTTAATGTGTGTGTGTGTGTGTATATATATATATATGTATATATGTATAAACTTAAAAATGCAAAAATGTAAAGTGTTACTTAATAATTAACAGCAAACAAATAATAAATGTTAAAAATATTAATGCTTTATTTTATTAAAAAAATTAATCATAAAAATAATATATATAAATATATATAAAATAATAATAAATACATAAAATAATTTAATCAAACAGGAATTTAAGAGGAAAAATCTTACATACCTAATTCAATTCGTAATTTGCAAAATCTATCCGAACTTAGTGGTTTTGTGAATATGTCAGCTATATTTAATTCAGTGTCAATGTATTCTAATTTAATGACTCTGTTATTAACATGATCACGTAAAAAATGATGCCTAATTTCTATATGCTTTGACCTAGCATGCATAACTGTATTTTTACTAAGATTGATAGTGCTTGTATTATCACATAGAATTGACACACAATCAAATTTCAAGTTATAATCAGCAAGGGTCTATTTCATCCATAGTATTTGTGCACAACAACGTGCATCAGCAATATATTTAGCTTCGATGGTTGAAATAGATACCACGTTTTGTTTCTTAGAAAACCAAGAAACTAAACATCCTCCCAGAAATTGATAGGTACCACTATTACTTTTTTGATCGACATGATGAGCTGCATAGTCAGAATCTGAAAAACACACGAGATTAAATGGTTGATCCTTAGGATACCATAGACCTAATTCAGCTGTTCCTTTAAGATACCGAAAATCTTTTTCACTGCGGTCAGGTGAGATTCTTTAGGATTAGCTTGAAACCTGGCACATTTGCAAACACTAAACATAATGTCAGGTCTACTGGCAGTTATGTATAGTAAACTTCTGATCATTCCTCTATATTTCTTTGAACCAACAGTTTTTCCATTTTCATTAGCAATTAATTTATCAGTAGTTGACATAGGAGTGTTAAGAGGTTTTGCAGATTCTAAGCCAAATTTGTGGATCATTTCTTTACAATATTTAGATTGAGATAAATGAATACCTTTTTCTCCTTGTTTGATCTGTAGTCTGAGGAAGAAGTTTAATTCTCCCATCATACTCATTTCAAATTCTTTGCTTATACTTTTAGAAAAATCATTACGCATAGTAATGTTAGTAGAACCAAAAATAATATCATCAACATATATTTGAATTACCAGAATATCATCATTGTGACGCCCCCAAAACATGTATACATCACCCATCTTGAGTCGCCAGATATATGGTACATAAATTCAAATACAACTTAATTATACAACAGTCATGTAAAATACGACAAAACATAGCTGAGAGTTTTAACATGAATATTGTCATCTAGACAATATCCACACTCAATGGAGTCCTCATTATAATTATTATCACATTATTTCGTAGAATAGTGAAGACTACTAAAGCCACTTATACTGGATCATCACTCCATTCCCCGACTCGTCCCAGCTATATTCTCATTTCCTGAAGAGAATAATGAAAGAAAAGGTGAGCTCAACTAGCCCAGTAAAAAATATTATGACTAAGATATTGCAGAATACATTATCCTTAGCCTTCAACAGTATAACAACTGATAGAATACAATAGACAACAAGTTTTAGATCAACAACTGCATCGAAAATAAGCAATTCATTAGAAGAGTCAAGTAGAGCATAAAATCTATTATCTTCTATGATTTAAAAAGTTTTTCATCAACTTTATCGCTAAGAATCAGCTTAATAAATAATCCACATCATCGAATCACCCCTGCACTACGGCCAAGGATATTATTTAGTATCACGACCATAAATTATCCATGCACTACGGGCCAAGGATATTCGTGTATTCATTAATGGTCATGATTATACCGAATAATCCCTGGTCATAATCATACCATCAACTGTCCATCATAGAACTATAGGCTAATGAGAACTTTTACCACATCATTTGTTACATTACAGTCATAATTATACCGAATAATCACTGGTTATAATCATACCAAGTCCATCTATGCACGTAAGCCAAAGATGACTTTCATCATAATATAAACATGAGGATGATGACAATGACATAATAATTCAATAAAACAAGTTCAAGGATAAATTTTAAAAATTTATAATTTAATTTATCCAAAAATCAATAACGTCCACATTGTCAACATGATACTGCTTTGTGAGAAAAAATTCAAGAATAATATTCATGTACCAAAAATAATTTAGACAGAAAAAAAATATATTTTTTGGGTGAATAGTACCCCGACACGAAAAGTGTCCCGAATACACGGGTGAATGATACTAGGGTGAATAGTAATCAGGTGAATAATAACCCATGAATAGTAACCCGTGAATAGTACTCTGGCATAAAAAGTGCCACGAATACCCGAGTGAATAATACTAGAGTGATTAGTAACCCGTGAATAGTAATTCGTAAAAGAAAAAAATACCAAAGAAAGTGATATTTAATGACGAGTACAAAAGAAATGATATCTCATACAAGTATAATAGAATGTACGAAACTGCAAATGGATTTTCACCCGCCATGCGGTAATCCACGTAGACAGATCATTTACATAATTTAATAAAGAATGAATACGAAGGATCATTCACCATGCATTCGGTAATCCACATAGATAGGTTATTCCAATAATATAATAAAGATTGAAACCAGGTCATGCGTAATCTGTATAGACAGGATATTCCAACAGAATAATAAAGAATGAAATAACAACAAAATTCACCAAGCATGCGATAGACCGCACAAACAGGTTATTTTAATAGAATAATAAAGAATGGAATAACAGAAGAATTTCACCATGTATGTGGTACTTCGCATAGACAGGTTATTCCAACATAATAATAAAGAATGGAATAACAATCCTTACGAGTATTGAAAGAAAATAACTCTATTCATGAATACAAAAGAATAATACCCCTTACCTTAGAAGAAATGGAATACTGGAATAGTGAAGTAGCAGACTTCTCTTCTTCTTTCTCTCAATAATTTCTCTCTATAATAATTGCTATATAGATTTAGTGAATTGGTGAGAAATGAAGGAAAATGAGCTTCTATTTATAGAAAAATATAGTTTCGATAATTGCACGTTTTGGGGCTCGAAATATTACAGTATAATACTTTCCTCTTTTTCTTCATTTTTAATTTAGTTCTGCAAGTATTATCAAACTTACACCACCTTCTCTAATAGTAAATCATGTGAATCAATAGTAAATCATGTGACTCAATAGTTCTAAACATGTGAAAAAATTAATTACATATAGTACCTTCATCTATACCTCCATTTTTAACTTAGTCATGCAAGTATTATCAATTTTGCACCAACTCCCCTAATAGTAAATGAATGTGAATCAATAGTACACACATGTGAATAAATAGTTATAATCATATGAATCAATAGCAATTAATTTCTCATTTATCCGGTTAATTACCCGATTGGTCAATATAACCTCCATACATCAATTATTATCGAAATAAATGTCGATTTCCACTAACACTAATAATTCCCACACAATGGAACTATCAATTTTATCTTTAATAAACACAAACTTATTCATCATTAATATTATAATTCATAATATTTAACAATCAGGTCGTTCCCAGGAAAGATGGGGCTTTTTGATAAGGATTTCTCCTTATTGGAGCGCAATTAGGTGACTAAACCTCTCCTTGCAGAACTTCTAGACATTGTCAATATTGAAAATAATAATATGAATAACTTTGTCGTCTTAATTATTGATTTAATATAACATATTATACAGATGATATTGTGACAATAATTGAATCAATAATATGAGAGTTGATGCAACAATTATTGTAGCAATAATTGAGTATAACTGAGTGACTTCTTACGTAAGCATCAATAATCATTACCGTGAGCTACTATGCAACCACAAGTATTATTGTACTTTTACTACCGGGTAGTTCAACAGTTTTAACGGTAACACTTTTGCCGTTATTTTTATAAAAAGATAATTCTATTATTTTCTAACTACGACAATACTTCCGTTGTGGGGTCCACCAATGATTGTGTCGTCGTACGGATATTCCCCGATAAAAAGAATATTCCCCGACCAAATGAATATTTTATAACAACTTGCATACTTTGCAAAATTTATAAATATTACCCACAACTATAACATTATATCAAATCCACACAATAATATTTAAAAAAATATTTCGAGAAATTTTAATTTTTATTCATAAAATTTGGGGTCTCACAATCTCCCCTCCTTATTAAATTTCGCCCTCGAAATTTACGTACATACCTGGTATGCCGAAGAGATGAGGATACATTGACTTCATTTCAGATTCTAACTCTTGAGGTATAACCTTTAAGTGTTGAATACGATCTTTCTTATCTAAGATTTTAACACGTATCTCCTCATACGTTAAATCTTCTGCTATCTCATCTAGTTCTAATTTAATATCGTGGTTCGGGTCATCCACATATTTACGTAACATCGATACGTGAAAAAAATACGTTATGAACACGCGACATACTTGGCGGTAAAACGAGTTTATAGGCCACAGTTACTACTCGATCAAGGATTTCAAATGGGCCAATTAAATCGAGCGTTGAGATTGCCTCTATTCATCGATTCTTATTTCTAGAATAACGCCTTCTTGAACCTTCTTCTTCATATTCATCAGCTCCAGGTGTGTAGTTTGAGCGGCTTTAACTTTATCGATTAAAGTCCATTCTAATCGTATATTCACTATCTTCACGTGGGTCCCTAGAGTCTTTAACTCTATCTTCATCATTATACGAAATAGGTTTATGTGTTAACACCATCACACTCGTAAACACATACAATCTTCTATTCAACGCGTCAGCTACCACGTTCGCTCTTCCACGATGATATTGAATGGTATAGTTGTAATCTTCAACAGCTCGAGCCAACGTCTTTGGCGCATGTTATGTTCGTTCTAGGTGAAGAAATATTTGAGGATTTGAGAAATGGGTTTTATACTTGGGTCAATACAAAATTTGATTTCACGCTCTGGGGTAGGCTAGGAAGTCTTCAAGAATACGTCAGGAAATTTATTAACAATAGAAATATCATTCAAAACTGTGACTCTCATCCAAGACTTGGATATCACATGTAATGAAGGTTTCTCCTAACGGAGTTTCAACCGATAAGTCAAAGTCTAATTTCTACTGAGTCAAATTTAAACGTTGAGCGCAAGCAAGAGAGATAAAATAATGGGTAGAACCAGTATCTAATAAGGTATAGACTTCGCAATAATTTATAATTAATCCGTGCTAACTTTGTTCGGGTTACTCGCTTTTTGAGAAGTCACGAAAAATTCTCTCCCTGAAACCACCGACTTTTTTTTGTCCGTATCCACCTTTAGTGCTACCATCCCAGCTGGACTTGACTTTGGTAGACAACAAAATTGGGCTAGGTGACCTTCTTTTCCATAATTATAACATGCTTTGGACTGCATCACACAGTTTGGACTGATATGTCCCTCCCCTCCGTATTTGAAGCATACAATTGGTGGTCGTTCTCCTTCCTTGAAAACGGGTGTTGGTGCTACTATCTTTCAATCGTTGTTGAACCTTCTCTTCTTGAAATTTCAACTCCTATTATTTTGGCCATGATTACCACCGAAGTGGTTACCATTCTTGCCATGATAATTTCCCCCACAATGGTTATCATTGTTCCGATGGTCGTTGCCTTTTGGTTGGGCTGGCTCATTATCGCGCTCCAATAACTGAGCCCTATTCACTACATCTGA
The DNA here is from genome assembly GCA_020205505.1 of Panax japonicus. Classification (NCBI taxonomy): domain Eukaryota; kingdom Viridiplantae; phylum Streptophyta; class Magnoliopsida; order Apiales; family Araliaceae; genus Panax; species Panax japonicus. The sequence continues at coordinate 55,111,864 of CM035094.1, read as the reverse complement.
ATACAAACACAATTTGTGAGAAATGAGGTATTGACATATTTTGGGTTTCAAACCTCTTAGAAACATTCGTGTCATTCGTTCCTCATTATCGACCAAATGGGATGCAAACTGGGATAACTCCGTAAATTTAGCCTCGAATTACAACACGGTCATATTGTTTTGCTCCAACTTGATAAACTCCACCTCTTTCATGTGATGAATACTTTCAGGAAAGTACTTGTCATTGAACAGCTCTTGGAACTTCTTCCAAGACATCTTGAGGGCATCAGGCTGGGTACGTTTTACAGATTTCCACAAGTAATATGCCTCTTCACGCAACATAAAGGTGGCAAAGGGAACATTTTGCTCCTCGGAGCATCCCAAGACATCAAATATCTTGGTGATCTGTTTTAACCTCGTCTCCGCCTGGCTTTCCCAAAAACTCCGACAGTCCTAGATCCTTGAACTGCTTAGTAGTGACCAGCCGTGGATTGCCATTGTTTCCACCTGCATTTTGAACAGGAGTCTCTCTCGCCTGATGTTGCATGAATTGCATAAAGCCTCCGATCATCCCATCGTTCATCTTTTGATCGGCGTTGTTGTTTACCTGAGGATTATTGTCTTCCTGTTGCACATTATCCTGAGTATTGATCGTTAGTGGCTCAACGGTCTCATATGCTTTATTGATGATCACAATATTTTTAGATGTCATTCTCAAACACTATCATAAAACAAGGGTTAATTGACATATCACATATTATCCCTATACTATGACCGACCAATTAAATACCAAATAAACTTAGATAGGTCATACTAGGGAATGAATTCCACGTCTCTCCCCTCATAGTTCTTGTCTCACATCTCAGCCAGGGATCATATCCCTAAGCTTTGATACCAATTGTGACGCCCCCAAAACAGGTATACATCACCCATCTTGAGTCGCCAGATACATGGTACATAAATTCAAATACAACTTCATTATACAACAGTCGTGTAAAATACGACAAAACATAGCTGAGAGTTTAAACAAGAATATTGTCATCTAGATAATATCCACACTCAATGGAGTCTTCATTACAATTATTATCACATTATTCCGTAGAATAGTGAGGACTACTAAAGCCACTTATACTGGATCATCACTCCATTCCCCGACTCTTCCCAGCTATATTCTCATTTTCTGAAGAGAACAATGAAAGAAAGGGTGAGCTCAACTAGCCCAGTAAGAAATATTATGACTAAGATAATGCAGAATAAATTATCTTTAGCCTTCAACAGTATAACAACTGATAGAATACAACATACAACAAGTTTTAGATCAACAACTGCAGCGGAAATAAGCAATCCATTAGAAGAGTTAAGTAGAGCATAAAATCTACTATCTTCTATGATTTAAAAAGTTTTTCATCAACTTTATCGCTGAGACGTAGCTTAATAAATAATCCACGTCATCGATTCACCCTTGCACTACGGCCAAATATATTCTTTAGTATCACGACCACAAATTATCCATGCACTATGGGCCAAGGATATTCGTGTATTCATCAATGGTCCTGATTATTCCGAATAATCCCTGGTCATAATTATACCAACAACTGTCCATCAATGAACTACAGGCCAATGAGGACTTTTATCAAAGCATTCGTTACATTACGGTCATGATTATACCGAATAATCCCTAGTCATAATCATACCAAGTCCATCTATGCACGTAAGCCAAAGATGACTTTCATCACATTATAAACATTAGGATGATGACAATGACATAATAATTCAATAAAATAAGTTCAAGGATAAATTTTAAAGATTTATAATTTAATTTATCCATAAATCAATAACGTCCACAATGTCAACATGATACTTCTTTGTGGGGAAAAATTCAAGAATAATATTCATGTACTAAAAATAATTTGGACAGAAAAGAAATATATTTTTTGGGTGAATAGTACCCTATGAATAGTACCCCGACACGAAAAGTGTCCCGAATACCTGGGTTAATGATACTAGAGTGAATAGTAATCAGGTAAATAGTAACCCGTTAATAGTAACTCATGAATAGTACTCCGGTACGAAAAGTGCCCCGAATACCTGAGTGAATAATACTAGAGTGAATACTAATCGGGTGAATAGTAACCCGTGAATATTAACTCATAAAAGAAAAAATACCAAACAAAATGATATTTCATAACGAGTACAAAAGAAATGTTATCTCATACAAGTATAATAGAATATACGAAACTGCAAATGGATTTTTACCCGCCATGCGGTAATCCACGTAGACAGGTCATTTCCATAATTTACTAAAGAATGAATATAAAGGATCATTCACCATACATGCGGTAATCCATATAGACAGGTTATTCCAACAGAATAATAAAGAATGGAACCAGGTCATACGTAACCGCACAGACAGGATATTCCAACAGAATAATAAAGAATGGAATAACAACAGAATTCACCAGGCATACGATAGACCACACAGATAGGTTATTCCAACAGAATACTTAAGAATAGAATAACATAAGAATTTCACCATGTATGCGATACTTCGAATAGACAGGTTATTCCAACATAATAATAAAGAATGGAATAACAACCCTTACAAGTATTAAAAGAAAATAACTCTCTTCATGAATACGAAAGAATAATACCCCTTACCTTAGAATAAACTGAATACTGGAATAGTGAGGTAGCAGATTTCTCTTCTTCTTTCTCTCTATAATTTCTATCTATAATAATTGCTCTATAGCTTTAGTGAATTGGCGAGAAATGATGGAAGAATGAGCTTCTATTTATAGAAAAATATAGTTTTGATAATTGCATATTTTGAGGCTCGAAATATTATAGTATAATATCTTCCTCTTTTTTTTATTTTTAATTTAATCCTGCAAGTATTATCAAACTTTCACCACCTCCCCTAATAGTAAATCATGTGAATCAATAGTAAATCATGTGACTCAATAGTTCTAAACATGTGAAAAAATTAATTACAGTATAGTACCTTCATCTATACCTACATTTTTAACTTAATCATGCAAGTATTATCAATCTTGCACCAACTCCCCTAATAGTAAATGAATGTGAATCAATAGTACACACATATAAACAAATAGTTATAATCATGTGAATCAATAGCAATTAATTGCTCATTTATCCGGTTAATTACTCGATTGGTCAATATAACCTCCAGACATCAATTATTATCAAAATAAATGTCGATTTTCACTAACACTAATAATTCCCACACAATGGAACTATCAATTTCATCTTTAATCAACACGAACGTATTCATAATTAATATTATAATTCACAATATTTAACAACCAGGTCGTTCCCAGGAAAGAGGGGGCTTTCCGATAAGGATTTCTCCTTATTGGCGCGCAATTAGGTGACCAAACCTCTCCTTAACAGAACTTCTAGACATTGTTAATATTGCAAATAATAATATGAATAACTTTGTCGTCTCAATTATTGATTTAATAATAATAAATATTATGCAGATGATACTGTGATAATAATTGAATCAATAATATGAGAGATATAATGCAACAATTACTGTAGCAGTAATTGAGTTTAATTGAGTGACTTCTCACGTAAGCATCAATAATCAATATCGTGTGCTACTATGCAACCACACGTATTACTGTACTTTAATACCAGGTAGTTCAATAGTTTTAACGGTAACACATTCGCCGTTATTTTTATAAAAAGATAATTCTGCCATTTTCTAACTACGATAATACTTCTGTTGTGGGGTCCACCAATGATTGTGCCGTCGTACGGATATTCTCCGACAAAAAGAATATTCCCCGACCAAACGAATATTTTATAACAACTTGCATACTTTGCGAAATTTATAAATATTACCCAAAACTATAAAATTATATCAAATCCACACCATAATATTTAAAAAATATTTCGAGAAATTTAAATCTTTATTCATAAAATTTGGGGTCTCACACTCATTCTTATTTTTAGTAAATAAAGTTGTATCAATAGTTCCCCGTTTAAAACTATTATTTAGCAAAAATTTACTCAGTCTTTCATAACACGCTTTAGGGCCCTGTTTTAAACCATATAAGGCTTTATGTAATTTAAAAACATATTCAGGATGACTAAAATCTTCAAATCCAGGAGGTTGTTTAACATAAACTTCCTCTTCTATAACACCATTTAAGAAAATAGGTTTGACATCCATTTGAAAAAACTTAAAATTTTTATAACATGGAAATGCTAATAACATACGAATAGATTCAATTCTAGCAACAGGAGCATATGTTTCATCATAGTCAATACCTTCCATTTGAATATATCCTTGTGCAACTAATCTTGCATTATTACGTACAACAGTTCCATTTTCATCAAATTTATTATGAAACACCCATCGAGTTCCAATAATTGAAACATCCTCGGGTTATAGAACTAACTCCCATACTTTGTTTCTAGTGTATTGTTCAAGTTCGTCTTGCATAGCCATTATCCAGTCTTCATCAAGTAAATCATCTTTTATATTTTTAGTTTCAATTTGAGATAAGAAAGATAAGTGACCAGCTAGATTATTTTCTTGTGATCTAGTGATAACCCCTTTATCAATATTACCGATTACATTTTCTATAGGATGATTTTTAATAATGTGAGACTCCTTGGGCAAATAATTTAACTGAGGGTTTGGGTTTTCAAGGGGATTCCCATCAATAGGTGGAGATGTATTATCTAGTTTTGGTTCTTCCATATTTCTGAGAATATCTTCAATGAAAACATCACTGTCAACAAGCTTTTTATATTTTGAAGGAGATTGAGTTTCATCAAAAGTCACATTCATTGATTCTTCCACAACTAGACTTCTTTTGTTGAAAACTATGTATGCTTTACTATTAAGAGAGAATCTAAGAAATATCCCTTCATCAGATTTGGGATCAAATTTCAATAAATGTCCTTTGGTATTTAAAATAAAACATTTGCTCCCAAAAATACAAAAATAGTTTATTTTTAGAGTTCTTTTATAATAAAGATCATAGGGATTTTTAAGCAAGATGTGTCTTAATAAAACTCTATTTAAAATGTAACGTGATTTTACCATAGCTTCAGCCTAGAAATATTTTGGAAGACAATATTCATTCAACATGGTATTAGCAATTTCTTGTAAAGAACGATTTTTCCTTTCAACTACACCATTTGACTGTGGTGTATAAGGAGCAGAGAAGTTATAACTTATACCGTTCTCATTACAGAACATAATGAAATCAGAATTGTCAAATTCTTTTCCGTGATCAGATCGAATATAGACAATAGAGCTTCCTTGTTGATTTTGAATCTTTTTACACAAGGTAGAAAAGGAGTTAATAGCCTCATTTTTAAATTTTAGAAAATCAACCCATGTAAATCGTGAATAATCATCAACTAAAACTAGAATGTATACAACACCATCCATGTTATATTTAGGGATAGGTCTAACAAGGTCCATGTGTAACTATTCTAAGGGTCGAGAAGTTGACAAAATAAGTTTAAGTTTATGTGATGCATGAATTTGTTTTTCCAGTTCAGAAGCTTCACAGATGTGATCTTTTAAGAATTTCAATCTAGGAAGACCACGAACAAGTTCTTTAGAAGAGGTGTTATTTATAAGTTTCATGTTGGTGTGTCCTAGTCTACGATGCCATAGCCAAGGATCCTCATTTACAGATACAAGACAAATGTTATCTAAATGATAATATTCATCTAAGTTATAAGTACACACATTTTGATATCTAGGACAAACTAAAATTAATTTACCAGTTTTATCAAAGATGGAGAAATTATGTGTACTAAAGGATATTTTAAAACCACTATCAAAGAGTTGACTGATAGATAGAAGATTATACCTGAGTCCAGTGACTAACTGAACGTTAGAGATGGTTATGTGGTTATTACCAACACATCCAACTCCAAATATTTTACCTTTATTGTTATCTCCGAAAGTTACCTCACCAAAGTTTATAGCTTGCAGATTTTTCAATTTTGACTTGTCGCTAGTCATGTGTCTTGAGCAGCCACTATCAAGATACCATTTACTTTTATTCAAATCAGCTGCAAGATATACCTGTAATGTATGTACTAATTTTACAAGTTGGTACCCTTTAATAGGAAGGGTCGTTAGGGTGAGTTTTCCATTTTGTATAAGGAGCATTTGAAGTTTCCTTTATAAAACTTGGCATATGATAATCATTTTTTGTAGAAATAAGCATTCTATGAGTAACTGGATTAGGAAAAGTATGATAATACTGTCTATGAAATTCTTTATGTGGTTATAAATGAAGAAATTAATGTTGATGTGTTTTATCAATATTTTTTCGGATTGAAGGTATTAAAAGATCAAATCGGTGTTCTTAAAGCTCTATTACGTGAGTTATAATTTTAATCTGACCGTTGGATCGTTGTGATTCTTGGATATGTTATACATATATAAGTAGAGTATATATCCACAGATTTTGAACCGTTAAAAATTAACGTATGATTTGTTATGAATTTTAAAAGTTGTTGAAAATCGTCCGTTTGTGGATGAGAAGAGGAATTTAGAACCACAATTATGATTATGAGTTATTCAAATGAATGTGGACAGGAACTATTGATTGATGTTACAGGGATAAAACATTGTTGGTGGACTTTTAACATGGAGAAGATAATAGACTTTATGGTATATTTGACTCTTTTAATGGATTGCTCGTTGCGCTGTAACTATGGTTGAAAAGTTTTATCATCTACTATATGTTCTAAATCTCTGCTTTATTACTGACGAAGGCTATTGATAATTTATTTATCTTTAGTCATGATATTCTTTACTGAGCTTGTTGTGCTCACCCTTTTGCTTCACAATTCCTTTCAGGTAATAAGAGTGTAGCTGGGTCGAGCGGGGGTAACAAGGAAATAAAACGGTGGTCTCTAGCGGTGGAGGTTCTCCCTAAACAGTATAAAAAATTGTGTTGTATTTTATACATCAGTTAGTAGTTATATTTGGTGCATCCAATAGGGTGAGGCTAACCCAACGTTGGAAGAGTATTTTGCCACTATCATACAAGATGTCTAATGACATGTGACTTCGTGTTAATATAGGACAAGGTTGTGCTCATCCACTTACTGAGTATATCTACGAGCACTACTTGTATAATCTTGGTGTTTGGTTGAAGTATAATTCTCAATTGGAGTTAGTGGGGATAATGATATGTCAAGAGAAGACTCACCATTGGAATGAATATGATAGTAATCTTCTCATTTTTCTTTAAGGTCTATTGGTTCAACCAAGGATAATTCTGTGGGTATATGATATCTATCATAACCTAGACGCATGGCCTCCCATGTACGAAGGTTTCCTTGAGCACTTCCCAAATATTTTAATTTCTAAAACAAATATTGACTATACCTTTATGTAAGGTTTCATGGTGACGTGCTATCCATGGTTGGGACATGAGTCACAGTTGGTATATATTTGTATCGAAACTCACAACACATGTGTTGTTGTATTTTACACGACATTTGTGATAATAAAGTTGTAGTTGTTTTCTGTACCATATTATTGGCGACTCAGAATAGGTTGGATGGATTGGACCTAGTTTGGGGGCATCACATTTGGTATCAGAGCTTAGGGATATGATCTTTGGCGGAGATCCGGGATTAGAACTAGGAAGGGAGAGACGAGTAATATCCTTCGCTAGTGTGTGTCCTACCAAAGCTGAATTTTCTTACTTAAGTTGACAAATTGTGATATGTTAATTAACCTTTGTTTTGAAGCTGTATTCTAGAATGATATCTGAAATACAGGAGATGAGCAATGGAGAAATCATGATGACAAGGAAGATGAAATCTGAAATGAAAGCAAGGTATTCTCAACTCTTTGAAATACCAGGTACGTAAATTTCGAGGACGAAATTTCATAAGGAGGGGAGATTGTAAGACCCCAAATATTATGAAATAAAAGTATTCAATTTTTCTATTTAGTAAATAGTTAAATTGATAAAAAGTTAAAGTTAAGGGTGATATGTGAAATTTTTTTAAAATAAGCAAGTGGTTATAAAATACTCATTGTTGTTGGGGAATATTCGTTTGGTCGTGTAATATTCTTATTGTCGGAGAATATTCGTACGACGGCGCAGCCATTTGTGGCCCCCATAACAGAATAGATGTCGAATGAAGAAAATGACAGATTTGAGTTTTTATAAATAACGGCGTAATCGTTACCGTTAACACTGTTGGAATACCCGGTGGGTAAAGTAAAGTAATACGCGTTGTTGCACAGTAGCACACGGTAATGCACAGTATTTTTGAATTATTGATTCTTACGTAAGAAGGCACTACTCAATAATTGTTACAGTAATTACTGTTCAATATTTTATTTTATTGATTCAATAATTGCTACGTTAATATTTTATATTATTGTTGTTTCAATAATTGTCACTGCACAGTATTTCTCATTATCGGATCAATACTTCATATTATTTGGATAATATTAATAAATATCATTATTGGCAATGTCTAAAAAGTTCTGTCAAGGAGAGGTTTGGTCACCTAATTGCGCGCCAGTAAGGAGAAATCCTTATCTAAAAGTCCCCTCTTTCCTGGGAATCACCTGGTTGTCATTATTGTTATTCTATAATATTATTTGTGAATAATTAATTATTGATTTATGTTGCCTCTTTTTTAGTCTTAACAAAAGAGCTCTAACTCATGCAAGCATACATGTGTCAACAAGCAATACAGAGTAAGTAAAGTATCGATCCCACAGAGAAAGTTGTTTAATTCAAATCACTATGCATTAACTAAATCATTATATTTATATGCTCAAACTAATGAATAAGATTGGTTTGTTCTCGAATAGCGAATAATAACTAAAACAATAATAACGACGGAATAAATCAAATCTGGAAATAATGGGATCCTAACTTCATTTAATCACCACTATCATGCATGACTTGTTCCAATATCACAGGAAAGTAGCCAAGAGTACTAAAAGAGTTTTAGCTATTTTTTAATGCACTAAGACCTACTTACACAGCATCCACAGATGATAGACTCTATGTAACCATCAATATAACCAAAATCACTATATATCTATGTGAAATTGCAACTATATTGAAGTTAAGTGCAAGCCCTTATTCTAACTCATACGGTGAAACAGTATATGTCTATCTGGTTCACGAAATACACAAGCCATATAAAACAGCCCCATATACGTATACTATCATGATTATAATCCATACTTGCATGTTCATTGTCAATTCCATACAAGTATTGAAACGAATGGTGATCAAACATTCATACATACAAAACAATCATGATAGACATCCCATATGATATGTAAAACAATCCAGCATTCAAGCATGCAATCAAACTACATATTAAAATCCGTTAGAATCCCATAATGGAATTAAGTTCATGACTGAGCCAAAAGCTATTATAGGATCAAATCTAAGCATGATTAATAAACAACAATTAAAATATGAAAGATAGAACTATATAACCCAATTGCTGAATAGAATCCACTATTAATATTCAAATCTGCATAACAATCCAAAAAATACTAATAATAATCTACTCTAATAGAAAATCCCAATAAGAAGTAGAAAAGTAGAGTTTTGGCCTCCTTCTACGTTGGAATCTCTCCCAGAGAATAAACCCTAGTTACGCTGATGAAAATACGACCAAAAGATATCAAAGATACGTCTGACACCAGTCAGATATTGTTTTTAATCACTTACAACCATTTTAATTAAAAAATAAAATAAAACAAATCAGCAGCTTTAGACCTCCTGTGCGGTCGAGCGCTCCTCCAGCACATTCCTCTCGCGGCCGCGAGACTTGCAGTAAATTATGATGTCCAGCCGGGCTCTCGCGCGGGAGCGCGTCCCCTAGGCTTGTCATGCTTGCGGCCGCGTAACTTGCAGTATATACCATTGTCTGGTTGGGTACTCATACGGGCGCGTGTCTCCAAGCTCATCCTGTCGCCCGGCTTGTAGTTGATGAACTCTGATTCTGCTCCTGAGTTTGGTTTTGCATTATTGCTGCTGCTACTGAAGTATCCTATGTCCATCCATGCTTGTCCATCCATGCTCCACTCAATCCTCTGCCATCCATATTCCAGCTTTTGCCTCGCCTCATGCGTCCATTAGCCTCGTGCCCTATAATACCACCAAATTAGGCCGATTCCTGTATTTATTCACCAAAAAGAATTTTAAGTATATGCAATGCAAACTAACATGAATTGAAGCTAAAACATACTAAAATGTACTTGAGATGGGCATAGTTCGCATGAATTGGTACTCCATAAGTAGGTATAAAACCCACTTATCAAATACCCCCAAACTTGAACCGTTGCTTGCCCTCAAGCAATGCATACTAATGAACAATGAAAATGTAGCTATATTACTATACAACTAAATTATGATGCAACTAATCTCACATTGTTCCAACTATCATAGAAATTCAGTCCAATTTGTCTCAGCGAATTCTTTCTAGATTCAAGAATACATATTCAAACCAAACTGCAGGCATAATGTCATGCATTCAGATAATTCACAAATGCTATAGAGATGCTGTGTGTGTGTGTGTGTTGTGTTCTCCAAAACCTGATCTAGGCACAGAATACTCATGTTATATTGCTAAACACAAAATTATAGCTTAAATCAAGACTTATATATATATATATATATATATATATATATATATATATATATATATATATATATGCAACCAAGACTATTCCAACATCTTGAAATAAACTAAGGTTCAACAATGGGCTTAACTACTTTATTTTTACTCACGAGGGCGACTTTCGCACTTTCCCACGGTGTTTATTTCTATTTTTATTTTCTTTTTCTTTTTCTACATGACTGTGCAATGTCTTACTCCATTAGGCAACACTGTTAACCCTTAGCGAGCTTTCGACCAACGACTCCCAGACCATGAAAGACCTTAGGGCGCTAGGTGTAGAGACAATCCCCTCGGGCGTACTTACTCAAGTAGCCAGGGCCCCGAAATAAGACTAGCCATGTTATTACTATTTTTCTTTTCTTGTTCTTTTTTTTTACATAGCATACCCATGTTTTTCCAAAGTTTTAAAATCAATGTTTTATACAATCTAAACTCACTTTTCACATATTTCCCTTTTTAAAACTACATTTTTCTGTCGAGCAATGCAACACATACTTCTTATACCTACAAGTGTTTGTGAACACATTTGTGCAAACTGAAAGCATTTAAACAGCATTATGAATTGCATTGTGTAAAACAATATATCTCAGCTCATATTATCCAAAATACTCAAAAATCATTTAAAAACTTCACTATCATCATTGGCTAGACAAAAATTTCTATACGGCAAGAACTGTGAGATATGCAAACTAAACATGAAACTAAAGAATAGACTACAAAAATATGCAACAATAACTATATGATGTAAAAATTTAAACTAAACATTCAAAAACTAAAAAAAATTAAACTAATCATGCAAAACTACATGCGCTACCCAATACTCAAAAATCATTTAAAAACTTCACTATCATCATTGGCTAGACAAAAATTTCTATACGACAAGAACTGTGAGATATGCATACTAAACATGAAACTAAAGAATAGACTACAAAAATATGCAACAATAACTATATGATGTAAAAATTTAAACTAAACATTCAAAAACTAAAAAAAATTAAACTAATCATGCAAAACTACATGCGCTACCCAATTCCCCAATACCCCCAAACTTATAATATTCAATGCCCCATTGAATGAAGGTAAAGGGTAACAAAAAAAACTCCCCTAATTATCGGTGGTACCACCCTCCTCGGGTGGTGAATCTGGTGGTGGATATTGCACTGAGGTTCCGAACTGAGGCCATTCTAGCATTGTTCCTTGCTGCGCAAAAGCTTCGGCCAAGGCCCTTGTGAGTCCCGTCGAAAATTTGCCCAAATTATCGTACATGGCATCGACTTTTCGCTCCAACCTTCGGAACTGGCGATCACCATGGGTGGCACATGCGTACATGGACGGGAATGAATCATCTGCCTGAGGGGGGCTGCAGTGACGACTCTGGAAAACTGGGCTAAAGGATGAATCCTTGTCCGCGTGGGTGTGGTACACCACCTGCCCAGTCCTCAAAATTTTCAATTGTGGCATGAGTTATGTCCTGGCTTGGGTATTGCATTTGCTCATTGCCCCAGTTGCATTCCTGATTAACACAAAGCATGGCAACCACTGATGCGTGTAGAATGCTCCCGATGGTGCCTCCTCGTAGATAGCGCAACATATTATGATGGATGAGATGGCCAACGTCAATGTATTTCCAGGTGATTATGCCCCATAGAATAATGCCCTCTCCGCTGTGATTTCGTGCTGATGAGAGGACGACATGAGCTTGGCACATATGAACAGAATCCATGCCTTTGCATAGCAGTTCAGGGCTACAGCTGGGAATATATGAGGTTGATTCGTGCCTACTTTATAGGTCCACTTCCTACCAGGCACGCACAATTTCTCAATAACCAACTCCATGTCGGTCTACATATGAGCACCGGTGACCCAATTAGCAGCCCCCATTGGCGGTGCATCAGTGATTTTGAAAATTAATCGGATGGCTCGGGGTCTGTAATCTACCTCGATACCACAAACCAGAGATATACAGCTCATAGTGACCTTGGCATTCACATAGAACTCGCGGACTATGCTCATAGGAATCGGTGTTAGAGTAGCAGTCAGTCCACCCCAGCCTCTCTCTCGAATCATGGCACACAACTGGCCATCCTGCCCCTCCGGCTTGAAACCTCGCTCCTTGACGAACGTCTTCACCATAATTCGGTAATATTCTTGTTGAGCTTCCAAGTTTAGGAACTTGGTGTGATCCACAATATCAGCTCCTTGCCTGCCCGAAGAAGATGAAGAAGACGACATAATAGAACGTGCTCGCTTAGGCCCCATTTACAATTGATGCAGATTTCACAGATAATTTGACTGATAATGAAGAAGAAAACAATGTTGCTATTACCCTTAAGTTGTTTCTGCCTCCACCAAATGAGAAACCCTAGTTTTATATTTCACTTGGAGAAGTTGAGGAGATATGGACTTTTAAACGTGGAGAGAATCGTGGCTACGTAATTGAGAGATGTACGGCTTGAATTTGTAACTGATAGAGAGATAGAGACGTGAGTTGTGGAGACTGAGAGGATCGTGCGTCTGTTTTGATTGCAGATGAGAGTCCAACTTATCTCCATCACGTTTTAAATTGAAAAAATTTTCCACGTCTGCTGTCGCGCGCGGCCACGCGAAATAAGAATGGCTGGGGGCGCAGGCGCGCGGGCGCGAGGTTGACAAATCTGGTCTTGCAGGCATATCGCGCGGGCGCGCGGGCGCAAGGTTGACAAATCTGGTCTTGCAGGCTATTTTTCAATAGCAACGAAAGTCGTCGATTAGCAACGACATTATATGTTATCGTTTCTTTATATGTGCAATGAAAGTTGATATGATTTGCAACGATAAAAAATGTTGCCTTTTTTTTAGTATTAGCAACAATATCCTCTCCGTTGTTATTAGGGTAATTTTTCGTTGCCAAATATTATATTTTTAAAGCCATTAACAACGAAAATTTGTTGCTAAATGTATAAAAAAATTTTGCTATATTAAAACTTGTTCAAAGCTTTGGTAACGAATTATATTGTTGCCCAATCAAATTTGACATTCTTTTTGTGTACCTAGCTGGCTCAATGTTCCCATAGCAAATAATGACAAAAATACAAAAAACTAAAATATTATTAACTTAATAAAATCATCCACTAGATAATCATTCATTATCTTTACAATTAACCATCTAAAGTTACCACGGTTCTTCAATCAAAGTATATATCTACATATATAGAGAGAATACACTTCATAATTTCATCCCTTGTCTTTCGTAAACGTAGCACAAAAATTTGATACCCAGTATTGTAAGGCAGGTCGTAGAAGCAGTCTTCCTGCACATATTTAAAAATAATAGCAAGTCAGGAAAATGAAGCAAATAGGTCACCAGAGGCATTAGTGCCAAAATCAATACACAAAGACAATAGAGTAGCTACGTGGTACTAAAGTACACCGTATTGCTCATAAGCAGAAAAAAGACAAATAGGCAATCACAATATCATTTGCTACAAATTTAAATAGAAAAAGAACCTTCAGTGCGACTATATGATTTCTCTGTTACAAGAAAAAATTAAAATCTTAATCGGCCATTTCATGAATTAATTTCAGTAAGCATAGTGGTAAACATATTTTCTGTTACAAGACTTGTAGATTATTAATATATGTTGACCTCAAGTTAGAATTCAGTCACATTCAACAACCACAAGCATCACACAATCTTAAATAACAATGTTTAGATTTCTATATAGAAAGGACAACAATTATGAAAAAGTTGAGGCTATTTAGTTGATGTGGAAAAACTTTTCTTGAGACGACAAATTTCCATATAATATATGCCCCAAAGATGCTAGCTATAATCACAGACATCATAGATTTATTTACCAAGAATTCAACATGTTGCAGCAGACATTGAAAAGACACATTTATTGATAACTTGGGAATTTTTAAGTGGTAAGGGCAGAACATACCCAGGTCAGCGAGATAAGTTCCTCCCCTTCATAATACACATATTATTCCTTTAACAGAACATAATGGACTAGTGTCTATAACTAATTCAAGCATTTAATGCCTAATATCCTAAAATAACTAAGCAAGTCATGTACAGTAAATGAATTTCAACTCCAAACATAAATTCTACAAGTTCATTTTCCATAGTTGCTTATAAATAAAATAATAAATATAACTACCGGAGAGAGAGGGAATGGTTTAGGGAAGTACCACAGCGTGTGGTTGAATACTAGTGTGAATTGAGGTGAATAGTTGATATAGTGCATCATTCTGGTCAAGCCTCAGCCAAAGTTACCAGGGAACCCATAAATATCAAAACCGAAAAACAGATGCTCGTGTTCGACATCTTAAGGATCAGCTAATCAGGGAAAGGGTTTATCTTTCCCTTACAGCTACCAGAAATAATCCCCACTTTATAAGGGAACTCCAATTACGGATGAAGAAAGTTCAACGAGCACTCGGGGATTCAACCAAAGATTCTGAGTTGCCAACAAAGTAAGATTTTTCTCTTTCTGTGAATTACGTTGTCATCTGTCCATAAAGTAGTAGTTCTGTTATGATGCATATTAGAATTTCGTTGGTCTCCGGTTTCTTGTCAAATAATTTTGTTGTCATGTATTGTTCTTGCCCAATTTAATATATTGTTTTAACATTTAATCTATGCTTTCTATATTAGTGTTTATGATAAGTTGAAGGCAATGAAGCAGACATTGGTCAAAGGGAAGCAAATTCAAGATGATTGTGCTGCTGTGGTAAAGAAGCTTTGAGCTATTTTTCACTCAACGGAAGAGCAGCTCCGAGTCCACAAGAAGCAGACCTTGTTTTTGACACACCTAACTGCAAAAACACTTCCTAAAGGTCTACATTGTCTCCCATTTCCCCTTTCAACTAAGTACTTCAATTTAAATTCTTCTGATCAACAATTTAATGATTTCAGTAGATGACACATGCCCATTAACAAATACCCCCTCAGTTCCAAACAAAGAGTCTCATTTGACTTGTTTAGAATCCAAAAACTAAAAGTGGATTTAATTTATTTCAACCCATACAATTGTGAATGGTATGCAGATTATGTAAATTTCATTGTGAGTAAGGTGTTTCCGCCAGATTTAACAAGTCAACAGAAGAAGAAATTTCTCTATGATGTGAAACAGTATTTATGGGATGAGCCGTTTTTATTTAAACAGTGTGGAGATCAAGTAATAAGAAGGTGTGTTCCGGAAGTTGAAATGGAGAATATTCTCTACCAATGTCATGCATCTAACTATGGTGGACATTTTGCAGGAAAAAGAACGGCAGCTAAGGTGCTTCAATGTGGATTCACTATTTAAGGATGCCCGTGTGTTTTCATTGAAATGTGACAAATGCCAAAGAGTGGGTAATATATCAAAGCGACAAGAGATGCCACTAAACATGATCTTAGAAGTTGAATTGTTTGATGTTTGGGGCATCGACTTCATGGGACCATTTCCATCATCTTTTAGCAACTCCTATATACTTCTAGCGGTGGACTATGTTTTGAGTTGGGTAGAAGCTATAGCATCGCCCACCAATGATGCTAAGGTTGTGGTTAAGTTCATTCGGAAGAATATTTTCTCTAGATTCGGCACTCCTCGTGCAATCATTAGTGATGATGGCACGCACTTCTATAATAAGCAGTTCTAAGCTATTCTCGCTATGTACGGAGTCACTCATAAGATAGCTACTGCTTACCATCCACAAACAAGTGGTCAAGCCGAGGTATCTAACCGAGAATTGAAACGAATCCTCGAGAAGATAGTGAACCCTAGTCGGAAAGATTGGGCTAGTAAGTTGGATGATGTTTTATGGGCATATCGTACAGCTTACAAAACTCTGATAGGGATGTCTCCATACAGGTTAGTATATGGGAAGGCCTGCCATCTTCCAGTTGAACTACAACACAGTGCTTATTGGGTAATTCAAAAGTTAAACTTTGATATGTCTGCTGCGAGAGAGAAGAGCCTCTTACAATAGAACCAAATGGATGAATTCAGACTCCAATCATACGAAAACGCGAAGTTATATAAAGAAAAGGTTAAGAGGTGGCATGATGAGAAAATTCTAGAAAGAAATTTTGAAGTAGGGCAAACAGTGCTATTATACAATTCAAGGCTTAAACTGTTTCCAGGGAAGTTGAAATCCCGTTGGTCAGGGCCATTTATCATTACAAAAGTTTATCCTCACGGAGCTGTGGAGGTAGAAGATCCGGATGCTAAACGTAATTTCAAAGTTAACGGTCAGAGATTGAAGCACTACTATGGGGGTTGTGTTGATCGTGAAAAGACATCGGTCAACCTTGCGGATTAGAACAGAGAAGAAAGTCGGGCTGAAGACTATAAAACAAGCGCTAACTGGGAGGCAACCCAGGAAGTTTTATTGTGACAACCCGAGAATTTAGACAATTTATTAAAATCTTAAATGATTGATTTAAGGTCAAATAATAGACCTAGACAGAAAATAAGTGTATGCGTTTGATATTATTAGGGTGAAATTTTGATGATTTCAAAATTTTGTGAAGGATATAGGTGAATTGTTCAGGATTAAGGATTTATGTGACCATGTTCTGTGAATATGGTTATGTATGTGTACTGAATGTGGTTAAGGGTCAAATGTTGACCAGATTAATTATATATGTGTCAAACACTAATTATATATTAAGAACTTTAACCTTCGGTTAGAAAACCCTAGCGATTAATAAGAAATCCAAGAAACTGGTTCTGAAAACCTTAATGTCAGTTCCGGGAATCTAAAACCCTAATTAGGTGCATGAAACCCTAAATTGGGAACTTAATGGCATAAGTGTAAATAATTATAGGATTAATTAGGGTTAATCTTAACAAATTGATTACAAAACCCTAATTCCGAATTTGAAACCCGATTTGATTATTAGAAAACCCTAAAACCAGATCTGAAAACCCTAGTTTTAGATCCTGATAAATTGAAGCCCTAATCTGGGAATAAAAAGGATAATTATAATGCTTATGTGGTATTTATTATAATACTAATTAGGGCAAAGCTTAATTAATTAGCAAATCCTAATTTCAAATTTAGAAAACCCAAATTTCAGGATTTGAAACCCTAATTTTCTAATTAGGGAAAACGAAAGTGTTAAATTAATACTTTTAATGTTAATTAGGATATATTAATTCTAATTTTCAAGATTGAGTAATTGGAAAACTCTAATCTAATTACGAATATTTAATTTCTAATTTAGAAAATTTATTTTCTATTAGAAACCCTAATAAGTGGTTTATAAACCCTAATGACCATTTTGACCATAATTGCTTAATTAGCAATTGTATTAGGAAATGTTAATCCTAATTAGCAAGATTGAATTTATGATTAGGAAATCTTAATTATAATTATAGAATCCAAATTATAATTTAGAAATATTAAATTTTTATTTTTGAAAATCTAAATTTGGAAATCTTAGAAAAAATAATCCAAGTTTATAAATCTTTAAGGGTTAAACCCTAAAACCTAAAGGGTTATACCTTAAACCCTAAAGTACTAAACCCTAAATCTTAAGGGTTAAAACCTAAACCCTAAAGATTGTAGTCAAATGACAAGATTGCCCCCCTTTTGTATTTTTTTATATATAAGATAACTTGCAAAATTTCTTGTAACTTTAGTTGGTGACCTAACCCATGGACTTTGTGACTTCTAAAAACTCAGCAATCAGCCACAAATGGACAGCTAGCATCAGATCTAACAACTAAGGTCATTATATAAGAGATTTAGAGAGAGAAAGGCACTTAAAATTGCTCATTTCCAACTTTTCTCTCACCAACTCTCATTCTCTCTCAAACCTCCGAAAATTAGAAACCTATCAGTCCCAAATTCAGTCCTTAGATCACCCAATATCATTTAGGAAAGATCAAGATCAAAGTTTGGTCAAGAAGGTATAATAGCCCTAACCTTATTTTGATCCATGTTGCTAAGAAAGAAATTGTGTTTTTGTGTTTAATTAAGTGTTATATGTTGTTTTTAATTGATCTATGATGATCAATGATGGATCCATATCATTAAAGTGGGTAAAAAGTGATTTTTCAAAAATCTGTTCTTGAGTTGGAAAAGTGGTCTGACAAGAAATATCAGTGGCCACAGATCCTTGGTTGTATATGTTATGTGTTGTTTTAAATTTGATATTGGTAGCCTGATATGTAGGCTTTAATATTCAAGTGATAGTTCAGCTAAATGATGTCTAGATTAGGTGTTATTAACGGTAAAACCCCGTTGACCGGGTTTGACTGAGCAAAATCTGGGCAACCCAGAATTACATGAGCAGCGTCTGACAATAGATTTTAAGGACTGGATCTGTCAGTAATAATGTTATTTGTTGATGTTGTTGTAATAAATTTGTAGCCTGATATATGTTCTTTAAGTTTATGCCTTTAGATACCTTAAAACCTCAACAAATCGAGCGTAGCAGGTGGTCAAAGTAGGCCACCCGAGCTGATTTTTACGTTCTGGAAATTCCAGAAAGTTCAAGAACAAAAAATTCTGACAACGTTTGACTAAGTTGAATCAGGGGTTGTGGATGTTGTATAATTTATCTGTTGTGATGTAAATGGTACCTTGACATCAGGACTACAAATTAGAACCACTAGATCACCTAAAACGAACCCAAAAGATTAAGATTTAAAGCTTTAAAAGTAGGCACCTAGATTCTGGTAAACCCAGAATACGAAGAACAGTGTCTGACAACAATTTTGAGAGCTTAAATCTCTCTGATCTGGTGTTGTATGGCCATGAAACAAGTTGGTGATTGTAGTATTACGTTAGTACTATAACTTTAACACGAATTCCAGCCCAGAAATCAATGAGAACATAGAAATAAAACCGGTCAAACCTACCCACCCGAACACTGTCATGAAGGCACCAAGAACACCAAGAACACCTATAGCGATGGTTCTGTCGCTATAGGGCCCTTTAGTGACAGTTTTAATTTCTAATTTCTAAAAATTAATTAAAAATAGAAAAAAAATAGTTTTTAATTATTAAAAATACTAAATAAATTTTGAAAAATTATTTTAAATTCTGAAAAATAGTTTTTAATTATTTTAAGTATATTTTGAAAATATTTAATATTTTTGGAATATAAATGGTATTTATTTATTTAATTACAATATTAAATAAATTATTTAAAAAAAGTTTTAATTCATTAAAAATTATTTTATGGTATAAGAAAATATTTTAAGTTATTTTTGATGACTTTTAATATTTTGGAATGAATTTCATTAATTAATCAATATTAATGGTAATCGGTTTATTTAATAACTATATTAAACAAATTATGGAAAATTAGAAATAATGATTTAAAAATCATATAAAAATGATTTAAGTGTTATAAAAATATTTGAAGTTATAAATATAACTTTTGATATTTAGTCATGAAAATATTAATATTAATTATCAGATAATAGATTTAAGTGTTTAAAAATCATATAATTATGATTTTAAGGTATTAAAAATACTTTAGTATATTATAATTATATTATAATATTATGTTATGATTTTCATTAATATTTTATATTAAATGAATATTAATGATTAAGGAATTATGTGATGTTTAATTCAATTAAATATGGTTTTAATGATCAAAAAATGTTGATAAATGATAATAATTACTTGAAAATTATTATGAGCCTAAGAAAATTATTTTGATTGCTTAGAAAATTATCTGAGTTAATTGTTAACTGTTAAGTCAAAGTTTAATTGAACTTAAACTCGATAAAAGTCCGACTAGACCGTTGGGATGTTAGAATTGTGTCGGGTTCAACTCAAACTGTAATAGTTTGACTTAATACCAAGTCTTATGTGTTGTATAGACTGATAGGCTTATGTGTTATGTGTTTAGGTTATTCTGTGTGTATAAATATAACAGTATTATACTGTGATGATAGTATTCTAATATTGGAGATTTATATTACTAATATTAGGTCTTCGGGTAATGCGTTATAAATTGTGTTGCGGTAATCAACGGTTCAGGTAAGTTTCTTTGTACTTAACTCTAATAAGAGTGTTTTATTCAAGATTATGGTTAATCATTGCTGATTGCCATGAAAAATTGTACTCTGTACATTTTGCATGTATAAGTCAGGTATGAAAGGTTGATCACCTTCATTACCAATTGGTTCAGAAATGTTTGTTCATGTTTAAAACTTGTTCAGTCAAAAGTTTGTTCGTGATAATTCTCAACTATATTGATGAATTATAGCCAGCTTATTATTCATACTCTTCAATCATGATATATCGTTATATTGTTGTATTTAAACTTGCTGGGCAACTTTCATGCTCACCCTTGCTATATCATGATAAAACATTGCAGATAAGGCGAATGCGTTCGGATACAGGAAAAGATAATACCAAGTTCAGCTTGGGATAAAATGTGCGCCTATTTTGTAATAGTATATTTTGATAAATATTGTTATGTGATAGAAAGTTTATGAATTGTATTTAAGTTAAGGTTACTCGATTTTATGGATTATGTGTAAGTTTAATGTATAAACAATTTATGTTTATATCTTCCGCAAATAGTGATAGTAACAGTGTACCGAATCCGCGGCGATTTGGGGACCGGATTCGGGGCTATCACAGTTGGTATCAAAGCTGTTGGTTATGAAGCTTAGGTAGTAATACCTGAGACCAATAACCGCAGTGATTAGGATTAAGTACTAACTCAAATCGAGTTAGTGTGTCGGAAGATTGAAAGACGAATCTCGACGAGTGTAAAGACACAGAGTTCCCTAACTCTGATAATAAAGTTGAACAGTAACGGTAAATAGATCGAGTCTAAAAGACTGAAAGTGTAGGGATATGAGATCGTAAAACAAAACGATCATAGTGATTGGAATTGAATAGTAATATATACGATAAGATCACCCCGTGATCTGATAAGGTTATGACAGCCAGAAAGAATCAATCTGATGATTGAAAAGTTTACAGCAAGATGCTGTGTATCAGTTGTACTATGAAATGGTACTATGAAAACTCATAAAAGAGTTATGGATTATGAATACGGATTAAATGAAATTCGTATGGAAAAAGGGGGTTAAGATTAGGTGGGGATTTCAATGAGGACTCGTGTTAGCAACTGAGTTGTATGATTTCTTGTATGGGCGGGGAATTGTACTAGGTGTAAAAACTACTTAGTTGGTGGCATTGGTAACCATTGAAATGTTGTGTCACGCTAGTTGTTATATATAGATAAATAGGTCATAAGTAGAGAATATAGGATTAAGTACAAGTTCTTAGAACTCATACTTATGTGACATTCTTAACTCATGGTTATATGAAATGTTTATGAGCCCCTCAGTGAACGGACGCCAAAGGTCAGACTAGGGTAAGTTTGTAAACTCATATAATTGTGGACAGGTTATGGAACTCATAAGTGTGGTTTTATGAATTGGGTATAGTTGTGTGTGAATAGAGTGTTAAGGATTATAGGAACAGATAGATTATTAAGCAAATGATCATTAGTGGAGACTTAGGTTTTCCTAAACTCCTAGCTATGCTAAACTTCAAAATGATTGACATCAAGCTAAATACGCACTATGTGCCTTTTAAAAAAATGTAGACTCGTAATCATTTTTGAAACGGTTTAAAGTACAGTCTATGCTACTTATTTCGCCTAGACGCAAATGATTTGAAATATCACAAATTGTTTTTATTTATCACTTATGTACCATGTAACCTGGTGCAGAGATGATAAAAATGATGGAGTCATCAATGCAGTATTACTTAGTGTGAATTAGACCTAAAGTCACTATTCCACTATGGTATGATGTAGCATGACAAAATCACCAAATGGCGGAATCCTCAACTGACTGTAAATACAGTGCGGCATCATGACGTCATTCTGAAAAATGTTTTAAAAAAATTTTAATTTTGCCAACGGGGTTTGGCTACACATAAATAATTCGATTGAGTTGAATTATTGATATGAGTCTATGCTATTTGATTCAGCTAAACTAATGTTATAAAAACTCCAAGTGTTTATTGAAAGAATTTCTCGAACCAAATTGCTTTGGTACGGAATCCTATGATAAAACTGTGGTGAACGATAATGTTTGGATAAATAATCCAATCTAGTAGCGTAAATATTCGCTAAAAATGATTAATACGTTATGCATGACGTAACTGTACGATGGGCTAATCACCTAAAGTACTAGCAACGGTAGTTTACCTTCTTTGTGATTGAAAACAAACCAAGTAATGTTTTGTTTTGCGGTATAAATACCGTTAAAACTATGTGTTCATGGTCTATATGACCCCTCAGCACAATTTCAAAACTTTTGCTCTTGTGAGTGGTGTATTGGGTAGTATGTGATATGTGTGAATGGTGTAAGGTGCACGGTGTAAGGTGTAAGGTGAATTTCGGGGACGAAATTCTTATAAGGAGGGGTGAATGTGACAACCCGAGAATTTGGACAATTTATTAAAATCTTAAATGATTGATTTAAGGTCAAATAATAGACCTAGACAGAAAATAAGTGTATGCGTTTGATATTATTAGGGTGAAATTTTGATGATTTCAAAATTTTGTGAAGGATATAGGTGAATTATTCAAGATTAAGGATTTATGTGACCATGTTCTGTGAATATGGTTATGTATGTGTACTGAATGTGGTTAAGGGTCAAGGGTTGACCGGATTAATTATATATGTGTCAAACCCTAATTATATATTAAGAACTTTAACGTTCATTTAGAAAACCCTAGCGATTAATAAGAAATCCAAGAAACTAGTTCTGGAAACTCTAATGTCAGTTCCGGGAATCTAAAACCCTAATTCGGTGCATGAAACCCTAAATCGGGAACTTAATGGCATAAGTGTAAATAATTATAGGATTAATTAGAGTTAATCTTAACAAATTGATTACAAAACCCTAATTCTGAATTTGAAACCCGATTTGATTATTAGAAAACCCTAAAACCAGATCTGAAAATCCTAGTTTCAGATCCTGATAAATTGAAGCCCTAATCTGGGAATAGAAAGGATAATTATAATGCTTATGTGGTATTTATTATGATACTAATTAGGGCAAAGCATAATTAATTAGCAAATCCTTATTTCAAATTTAGAAAACCCAAATTTCAGGATTTGAAACCCTAATTTTATAATTAGGGAAAACGAAAGTGTTAAATTAATACTTTTAATGTTAATTAGGATATATTAATTCTAATTTTAAAGATTGAGTAATTAGAAAACTCTAATCTAATTACGAATATTTAATTTCTAATTTAGAAAATTTATTTTCTATTAGAAACCCTAATTAGTGGTTTATAAACCCTAATGACCATTTTGACCCTAATTGCTAAAAAATATCAATTGTATTAGGAAATGCTAATCCTAATTAGCAAGATTGAATTTATGATTAGGAAATCTTAATTATAATTATAGAATCCTAATTATAATTTAGAAATATTAAATTTCTATTTTTGAAAATCTAAATTTGGAAATCTTAGAAAAAAAATCCAAGTTGATAAATCTTTAAGGGTTAAACCCTAAAACCTAAAGGGTTATACCCTAAGCCCTAAAGTACTAAACCCTAAATCCTAAGGGTTAAAACCTAAATCCTAAATATTGTAGCCAAATGACAATATTGCCCTTTTGTATTTTTTTTATATATAAGATAACTTGCAAAATTGCTTGTAACTTTAGTCGGTGACCTAACCCATGGACTTTGTGACTTCTAAAAACTCAGCAATCAGCCACAAATGGATAGCTAGCATCAGATCTAACAACTAAGGTCATTATATAAGAGATTTAGAGAGAAAAAGGCACTTAAAATTGCTCATTTCCAACTTTTCTCTCACCAACTCTCATTCTCTCTCAAACCTCCGAAAATTAGAAGCATATCAGTCCCAAATTCAGTCCTTAGATCACCCAATATCATTTAGTAAAAATCAAGATCAAAGTTTGGTCAAGAAGGTATAATAGCCCTAACCTTATTTTGATCCATGTTGCTAAGAAAGAAATTGTGTTTTTGTGTTTAATTAAGTGTTATATGTTGTTTTAATTGATCTATGATGATCCATGATGGATCCATATCATTAAAGTGGGTAAAAAGTGATTTTTTAAAAATCTGTTCTTGAGTTGGAAAAGTGGTCTGACAAGAAATGTCAGTGGCCACAGATCCTTGGTTGTATATGTTATGTGTTGTTTTAAATTTGATATTCGTAGCTTGATATGTAGGCTTTAATATTCAAGTGACAGTTCAGCTAAATGATGTCTAGATCATGTGTTATTAACGGTCAAACCCCGTTGACCGGGTTTAACTGAGCAAAATCTGGGCAACCCATAATTATATGAGCAACGTCTGACAATAGATTTTAAGGACCGGATCTGTCAGTAATAATGTTATTTGTTGATGTTGTTGTAATAAATTTGTAGCCTGATATATGTGCTTTAAGTTTATGCCTTTAGATACCTTAAAACCTCAACAAATCGAGCGTAGCAGGTGGTCAAAGTAGGCCACCCGAGCTGATTTTTACGTTCTGGAAATTCCAGAAAGTTCAAGAACAAAAAATTCTTACAACGTTTGACTAAGTTGAATCAGGGGTTGTGGATGTTGTATAATTTATCTGTTGTGATGTAAATGGTATCTTGACATCAGGACTACAAATTAGAACCACTAGATCACCTAAAACGAACCCAAAAGATTAAGATTTAAAGCTTTAAAAGTAGGCACCTAGATTCTGGTAAACCCAGAATACGAAGAACAGTGTCTGACAACAATTTTGAGAGCTTAAATCTCTCTGATCTGATGTTGTATGGCCATGGAACAAGTTGGTGATTGTAGTATTACGTTAGTACTGTAACTTTAACACGAATTCCAGCCCAGAAATCAATGAGAACATAGAAATAAAACCGGTCAAACCTACCCACCCGAACACTGTCATGAAGGCACCAAGAACACCTATAGCGACGGTTCTGTCGCTATAGGGCCCTTTAGTGACAGTTTTAATTTCTAATTTCTAAAAATTAATTAAAAATAGAAAAAAATAGTTTTTAATTATTAAAAATACTAAATAAATTCTAAAAAATTATTTTAAATTCTGAAAAATAGTTTTTAATTATTTTAAGTATATTTCGAAAATATTTAATATTTTTGGAATATAAATGGTATTTATTTATTTAATTACAATATTAAATAAATTATTTAAAAATAGTTTTAATTCATGAAAAATTATTTTATGGTATAAGAAAATATTTTAAGTTATTTTGATGACTTTTAATATTTTGGAATGAATTTCATTAATTAATCAACATTAATGGTAATCAGTTTCTTTAATAATTATATTAAACAAATTATGGAAAATTAGAAATAATGATTTAAAAATCATATAAAAATGATTTAAGTGTTATAAAAATATTTTAAGTTATAAATATAACTTTTGATATTTAGTCATGAAAATATTAATATTAATTATCGGATAATGGATTTAAGTGTTTAAAAATCATATAATTATGATTTTAAGGTATTAAAAATACTTTAGTATATTATAATTATATTATAATATTATGTTATGATTTTCATTAATATTTTATATTAAATGAATATTAATGATTAAGGAATTATGTGATGTTTAATTCAATTAAATACGGTTTTAATGATCGAAAAATGTTGATAAATGATAATAATTACTTGAAAATTATTATGAGCCTCTGAAAATTATTTTGACTGCTTAGAAAATTATCTGAGTTAATTGTTAACTGTTAAGTCAGAGTTTAATTGAACTTAAACTCGATAAAAGTCCGACTAGACTGTCGGGATGTTAGAATTGTGTCGGGTTCAACTCAGACTGTAATAGTTTGACTTAATACCAAGTCTTATGTGTTGTATAGACTGATAGGCTTATGTGTTATGTGTTTAGGTTATTTTGTGTGTATAAATATAACAGTATTATACTGTGATGATAGTATTCTAATATTGTAGATCTATATTACTAATATTAGGTCTTCGGGTTAAACGTTATAAATTGTGTTGCGGTAATCAACGGTTCAGGCAAGTTTCTTTGTACTTAACTCTAATAAGAGTGTTTTATTCAAGCTTATGGTTAATCATTGCTGATTGCCATGAAAAATTGTACTCTGTACATTTTACATGTATAAGTCAGGTATGAAAGGCTGATCACCTTCATTACCAGTTGGTTCAGAAATGTTTGTTCATGTTTAAAACTTGTTCAGTCAAAAGTTTGTTCGTGATAATTCTCAACTATATTGATGAATTATAGCCAGCTTATTATTCATACTCTTCAATCATGATATATCGTTATATTGTTGTATTTAAACTTGCTGGGTAACTTTCATGCTCACCCTTGCTATATCATGATAAAACATTGCAGATAAGGCGAATGCGTTCGGATACAGGAAAAGATAATACCAAGTTCAGCTTGGG